>VMDO01028324.1:0-24086 GCA_007922755.1 Pedetes capensis
TAGCAGAGAAGCACTGACAATGGTGTTTCACCTGTTGTATGCATGGTCGCTATTAGTCAGATACCGACTTGATGGAACCTAACAACAACAACAACAACCATAAATAAAGTGAAAAGGCAAGAAGCAACTGGAAGAAGATATTTACCATACATATAACCAAGAAAGAAACAGACCTGGAATACATGAGGAAAAATATCCACCGAGGCACCCTACACCTGAGGGGTTCACCAATGGCCCTGGATGAAGAAATGTCCAAGCATGTTAATTAGCTTTCTATTACTATGACAAAATACTTGAGACAAACAACTTATGAGGAGGAGAAGTTTATTTTGGCTTGGTTTCATGAGGTTTCAGTCCATGATGGTGCCTCTCTGTGGCTCTGGGGCCTGTGGTGGGGCAGTACCTCATGGTAGGGAGTGTGTGATAACATAAAGCTGCTTGCCTCATGGTGGCCGGGAAGCCAAGAGAGACAGAAATGGAATCAGGATCCCAATAGCCTCTTCCAGAGCACAACCCCAGTGACCTAATTTCCTTCCAGTAGTTCCTACGTCCTAACGGTTCTACCACCTCCCAATAGCATCATGGGTTGGGGACCAAGTCTTCAATACACAGGCCTTTTGAGAACGTTCAAAATCCAAACAATAGCATAGGAGAGAGTGGTCGGTCATGGCACAGAGCAACCTAAGTGGTCTTCAGAGTAACTAAGTTTACCAACTTGGTCTCATTCATTGTTAATATGGACACCAGATAAGACATAGTATGTCTGATAAATCTGAATTCCAGACAAAGAAAAACTTTTTGTTTTAATTATGTCTCATGCAATATTTGGGACACAGTCATAGTAAAAATATTTGGGATAAATTCAAACTGAAAAATTTTTATCTATCTGAAACTCAAATGTACTAGATACCCTGAGTTTTTACTTGCTAAATTATGAACCTCTTATTACTTGCAAGAGAAGTGTCTTTTGACCTATACATCAAAATCAAAGATACAGCATGTAGAGAGAACCATTGTGTAATAGTAAGGTTTTCTTGCAAAGGGGAGAGCAGGATAATTCTAGCCATGAGTTGAATTAAGTAAACTGGGGTTTGAACCTATTTGCTTCTGGCTAACTGTGGTTTAGAAAAGTTTATTTGCCTTTCTATGTATTGGTCTCTTCATCTGGACAATGAAGTGCCTATCTCATGGGGTTGTTGTATTAAATAAGGTAAGATGTGTTGCCAGTATCCAGCGTGGTACCCAACACATATGTGCTCATGATAATAGCAATCATGCTCATCTATATATAGAGATGTTATAAAACTAAATACTAGAATAGGTTGATAGCATCTTAGTGGCCAAGAACACATCCTCATTGATGGCATATTTGGGACAAAATCAGGAGCTCCTCCCACTCAGTGTGATTCATTGTTTGAGACCTAGAAGGCAGGAGAAAGGAGTAGATGACCCACCATATCCTCCTAACTTGAGGACTTGACTTGTCTTAGGTTCCTCAGAGTGGCCCCTCTCTGTGGCTGTAGCTGAGGGAAGTGTCAAGCTCTGTTGTGCACAATGTGAGTCCAGTCGCGGGCATTCATTTTGAGACTGTAAAACACACATTCATATCCCTACCCTGGGAAATAAACTTTCCTATATTTTGTAATTCTTATTCATAGCTCAGATTATTAGGAATAAAAGGAAATAAGACATATAATTAGACAAAGACTTGGACAAGATTTTAGAGACCTCCTAATAGGCATATACTCTACAACCTGCAAATATCTCTGCCCCCCCCCCGCCCTTTTTCTTTTCCTTGCTTTTTTCCTCCTGCCTTCTCCATAGCTCTAACCCTATACTACATATGAAATATTATTTCAGTAATTGTAGTCGCAGGTACAATTAAGAGCCAATTTCTCTTCATACATATTAAATATAAGAATGTGGTCAACAAATAACTGATTGGAAAAAATCCATATAATAGAAAATGTCTCTGTTACAAGAAGAAAGATTAAAGTATCCAGGAAGCCATTGCCATATCTTGCATCAGTGGCACCATAGTATCAAATGACTTGAAGCTATGAACAGGGAGCAAGCAGAGCTTCCTTGGAGAAGCAATGAGGTGAGTAGGTTTGGGAATAGCTGCAGACTCTGAGTCACATGGTGGCCAAAATTTGTAGAGAGAACTTTTCACATCATGGCTGATGAGAACTCAGCCATAATGTCATGGGGAGTAAAGAAGTGATAAGACTGAGAGCGGGAGTTTTGCAGGGGCTTCAAGAGATATCAGCATGTGGATGGGTTCCCACCAGTGGGCTACTGCACCCCTTGCTTTGTTTTGTCCTTTCTCCATCAGAGGATCCTCAGACATTCTAAATTAATTTTGGCTTAATTCTCAGGAAAGGACCAAGTATGTTTCTTTGCAGGCTGAAGTCATCTCATCCCTACCCCAACCTAACCAGCCATGAATATAACAAGTTGGCCAAGTCCTCCGCACAATCCAAAGAATGCTTCAGCTTGAAGATTCCAAAAAGTGAATTAGGCATAGTGGCACATATTCATAATCCCAGTGCTTAGGAGGCTAAGGCAGGAGAAGTGTGAGTTCAAGGCCAGCCTGAGCAACATAATGAGTTCAAGGACAATCTGGACTACATGGTGAGACCATGTCTCAAAAAAAAAAGGTTCCAAAAAGTTCCCCTTATGTTGTTTCAGAAACCTCATCACAGAACTCTGGAAAAACTAGGGAAATTACATAACAAATAACTCTATGATTAAGGGTCCTGTGCAAGCACTTAACTCCCATTTTCTCAAGAGGGATGAGCTTGGATAATCCCAGGGCCCGTTTTTGTTTTCATGTTCTGTGCCATGCTCCCAGATACACATTCTGCAAGCTTTCTATTGTTTCCTTTCTCACATGTTGGTAATATTTTGCTATCCTTTCCTTTTTGCTGGGGAGAATAAGACAGAGGAAAGGAAGAACAAAGAGATGAAGGAGAGAGAAAAGCTTTGGAAATGGACAAAACTGAAAACAAAAGCATGCTTTTTCGAGTTGGTTAGGAGGTAACGTTCAGGGTAAAGTGTTCGTTTGTAATGCAGAGCTATAGCAAAGGCATTCCATCCAGTCCCCCGTCCTGTCCTGGGGCTGTGACTCTGACCTTACCTGGGTATCAGATCCAACTTGTTAACTGAAATGTGGGATCTGGACAATTTGCCTAGTGATGAGGTTTCTAATTGATTAGGAGACAAGACACAGTCCTCCCTGCTCCTGCCCGCAAAAGATTTCTTAGCCTCTCAAAACACACTGCCTCTGGAGTGTCACTAAATGATTAATGCAAATATCATCCACTGGCCCCAAATGGCTATTCTGCAAAAAAAAAAAAAAAAAAAAAAAAAAAAATTAATTAATTAAAAAAACATATATATATATACATATGGACAGTTAGCAGTGTTTGAGTTTTGAAAAGGCAGGGCAGTCCTGCCCAGCAGAGGAATGTTTCAGCGCTGCCCTCTTCCCCTTCCAGTCACCAGTACAGTGCAGATTTTCTTCAGGGGCTTGAGATGGGTCTTCGCTCTTGTTTCTACCCCCACAGGTAAACAACTATCTCCAGGTCACTGCAGCAATGTTGATCGTTACTGGAAATGAATACAGAAGTCACTTAGCCCTGGGATCTACGTGACCAGGGGTACAACATTCAAATCCACTTCAGTTCCAATGGATTTCCAGAGGAAAATTCCACTTTGCACTGCCCAGGGCATCACTTTCCTGGCTGCCTATCATTCAGCCTCCCAGAGTTTCCTCCTCCACCCACCCTAACTGCCCCATTAAAGAGCAGACCCCACCCAAGTAGCAAGAATGCCCCACCTCGGGGCAGCTTCACATCTGGAAGGGGAAAGAGATGGAATGGTCATTCTTGACTCTTCCCTTCCTGCCTATCTGGGGAGTGTGTGTGTGTGTGTGTGTGTGTGTGTGTGTGTGTGTGTATCCAAGTGTTCCCAAATGCCCACATGAACTTTCCATCCAAAGCCAAACAAATTCCTCCCTTTGAAATGAGAAGGTACTCAAAGACAATTCTTCTCTAAACATGTGCCTCAGCATATGTGTTAGGAGCAAAATGCTCTTGGATTCCATTTCCAAAGATGGAATTTAACAATCTTAAACTCATTTCTGGACTATAAGACTTTTCAGGTGTGCATTGTGAGTCCCCAAGAGGGGGACGTGATTTCAGTATCTCTTAAGTTACTTTAATATACCATGGACTGCCAAAAGAACCAACAAATCCGTCCTAGAAGAAGTGCAACCAGAGTGCTCTTTGGAAGCAAGAATGGCCAGACTGCATCTTATATATTTTGGACATGTAGTCAGGAGAGATCAATCCCTAGAGAAAGACATCATGTTTGGGAGAATAGCAGGTCAAAGGAAAAAAGGAAAACCTTCCACCAGATGGATTGACACAGCGTCCACAACAATGGGCTTAAACATAAATAAGATCGTGTGCCTGGCACAGAATCAGGAAGCGTTTCAATCTGCTGTACATAGGGTCACTATGAGACTCGACTTGATGGCACCTAACAACAACAACTTACTTTGGGCACAGAATGCTTTTGTCATGGCAACTTATAGAACTAATATTATTCAGAATACACTTTGGGAAAAGCTGCCTTTAGATGAAGATAGCAATTTTCCTTTTCCGCTTTTGACATCTGATTTAGATCTTTTGGAATTATGAAAGACAGAACTGATTTAGAAATACAGACCACTACTACAACTCAAGAATATGCTGGATATTCACATCATGGGCTGAAGAGGCACCTTTTTGCTGTTTTTCTGGCAGCCTGGGATATCAGAGGAGGAAGGAGGGCTGAGAGTAGGAATAAATGAGCTGGTCAACCAAATACATATTCCTTGCACCCCATCCAGTGCACTACTAATTCAGCAGCTTGATGAACCTGCATTTTTCACAAGTTCTTAGAGAATTCTGACACCTGATGTTAGAAAACCATTAGTCCCTGAAGTCAAACAGCTATAGAATGTCAGAGCCAACAGGGCACAGCTCTGAGATATAAAACTCAGATCAGGTCTTATGCTTAGCAAGTGGAAACCAGATATTATGGCTCCATGCCCAGTGTTCTTGGCTCCAAGGAAAGTTGCCCAGAGAGAATCCGAAACAGCCCCCCACTGTGCCCCACCTTGCTGATCTCCTCAGTTGCTCAGCCAGTGAACTTTGCCTCTGAGATCCCTGCAGAAGGTGTGCTACGTGAATACTCCACGCACTTGCAGACGTCTGTCCAGAGAGAGAAACTGCATGCTGAAACACTGTGGTTCTGGCTTCCCAAAGGACTCTCGCTGGAGAGAAAAATAGACTGCAGTCAACACAGCTCCAAAGGTGGACAGACTGGGGTAAGTGGCCTCTGTGGGGCCTAGGACATGCACGAGGGATGTCTTCCATCCTGAGCTCCCACTTGGAGGAGGCGGGGAGGATCCCTGTCTCTCAGCAGGTTCTCCATATATGACAGGGGAATACTGAAAGAGGATGAGACAGACCTGAAGCATTTAGGGACATTAAGCTGTGAAAGGTGACTCTGTATACACTGGCTCCTCCTGTCCTCAAAAGAAGCAGAACTCTCAATCTGCTCATCTTTCCTCCATACCCTCCCACGAGGAATCTAACACTTGGCTCCCGTGTGGCTTAACTGCTTCCTCACGTGTTTCCCACACACTGGCCAGTTGTTTCCAGGTCATAGCCAGTTGTGCCAGCTCTAGGCTCTGATCGGGAAATGGGGTTTGGGGCAAAGCTAGAAGATGAAGCTTATTTCTCTTGTATTAAACTTGATCTCTGAATTGCACGGTGTACTTTTTTCTTTTCTTTTCTTTTCTCTCTCTCTCTTTTTTTTTCTTTTTTTCTTTTTTGCAACAAAGTTTGTGAGTTTACTAACTACAGATAAGAGATTTAGATTTAGATTTCAGCATGGGCATTCAGAGAGAAAAAAGAGATGCTTAAGAAAAGAGTAATAGTTTAAATCCAAAATATGGACCCAGGCTTCTCAAGAAAGAGAAGAGCTGCACTGTGTACTTTCTAAAACAGTTTTACTTCTGTTATTCTCTCTTCCTAAAAATCACTTACCTGGCTGACAAGGGTAGTACCTACTCACCTTGCAGGTGGAGGCTTTTCAATAAATTAAACCACTCCACACTCCAAGTTAGTCTCTATTTTATCACTATCATCCTTCAAAGCTCTTATCCCAGTCAGCACTTACCTACCTGTCTCCTTGTTAGCTGTCTTTTCAACCTATAGTGCAGGTTCCATGAGGACAGGAATCACCACCATCTTGATTAGCACCATATCCCACACTGGAAAGAGCCATCCCATCACTGAGGTGAGCATGGAGTAGGAGCTTGGCACACCAGATATTAATGAATGGAACTGTCAGCAGCAGCCAGAGACATAGCCCAGGGCTGTTGGCTGCAGCCTGAGGAGGTGCCCCTTGTAGGGATGGATCTCCATCAGGTTAAGCCAGATCCTTGGCTACATTGCAGAAAAGAATTTCAGGATGAGTCAGAGTGAAACAAAGTTAGCAAGTTTATTAAGTAGAGGTGAGAAATAGTACATACTTTAGGTTTAAGCATGGGTGTTTGGAAAGAAAGAGAAACACGAAAGAAAAGAAATAATACTACACATCCAAGACATGGACGTGGTCCTCTCAAGAAAGAATCACACCTGAGAGTGTTAACAACGTTGTTGTTAGGTGCTGTCGTCTCAGGTCAGACTCACAGAGACCCCACATGCAACATAAGGAAACACTACCCGACACTGCCATACACATGATCTTTTTATGTTTGAGCCCATTGTTGTAGTCACTGTTTCTTCTCACTTTGAGTTGTGCTACATCAGCAAAATGAGGTACCACGGGCTGTAGTCCATTCTCATCATTAAGGTTGACTCTACTTTGAGGAGGCAGCTCTTCTCCGGTCATCTTTTGAGTGCCTTCCAACCTAGGGGGCTCATTTTCCAGTACTATATTTGACAGTGCTTCTCTGCTATTCATAGGGTTTTCAATGGTTAATTGTTTTCAGTGGGCTGCCAGGTCCTTCTCCCTAATCTGTCTTAGTCTGGAAGCTCAGCTCACACCTGTCCACCATGAGTGGTGCTGCTGGTGTCTGTAATACTGGTAGCATAGCTTTCAGCATCACAGCAACATGCAAGCCCCCACAGGACAACAAGCTGACAGACATGTAGACATGTGGTGGTCCTCACTAACTCTCTCTCTCTCTCTCTCTCTCCATACACACACACACACACACACACACACACACACACACACACACACACACATATAATTATAATTTGTGGCTTTTGAAGTTACGTTGCTCCAAGGATATAATTCACAACCAGATTTAAAGATTAGGCAAATTTAAAATTAAGTAAAATCTAAACATTAAGTAAAAAACATACAAGTTGGTTTTCTTCTCTTAAAGAACTTTCTTTTGTAAATGAAACTGTAAGGTGATTTTATGAGGTACAGTGTTTAGGTTTAAGGATGAGAGAGATATACTACTATGGTTAAACTCAAATGTCATACAACATATGGCCCTAACATAGTCTATGTTATTTCTAACATCCTCGTTTGAGATCTCTAAGGAGAGCAAGCATGGTCTGCATGTAGACATCTTCCCTGATCTTGCCAGCTGTGTAGAAGTTGTTGATTTTTGACCAGCAAGAGACGTAACCAGATTCCAGAGTGTGAGGGGGCCTCTTTCCTTTCCCATGGCCCCTTAATTCTTGTCTTTTCATCCTGCCTCAGAACTATTCTAAGGCAAGTGTCTGTCAGGTGAGTGCCTAAGGCACAGAGAGAAAAAGTGAGCTGCCTGGCTTCTGACTCCTGGTCAGAGGCAGAACCTGTACTAGAAACTGAGGTCTTCTGGCCCCTACTCCAATAGTTAGCAGGATGCCAGTACCTCAGGACCTGTCCCCATCCCAGAAAAAAGGGGAAGTAGATGAGAGCAAGAGAGAGAGGGAGGGGGAGAGAGAGAGAGAAAGAAAGTGATAGTAAAAGTCTGTCCTCTCTATAGCCAGAATTCGTAACCAATTTCCGATTCCATGAAGGGATCTGGGGCTGGGGAGAGGGGGATTTGGGGTCTAGACTTAACAGCAACCTAGGAGCACATCTTCTTGCATGAGACTCACTTCTTGCCTGAGTCTTGCTCTAGCCCCCTGATGAGGACTTAGGTAGGCAGGGCTTTCTTAGGCAGCTCAGACTGCTACAACAAAATACCATAGACTAGGCTTCCACAACAACTGTTTATTTCCCACAACTTTGGAGGTGAGAAGTCCAAGATGGCCATAGGATGTGGTTCCTGTTTAGCAGCCCACTGCCTTAGCACTGTACCTCTTTCTCTTCCACTATGTTCCTAATGGTCTTATGAGGGCATTAATTCCATCCTGGGTATTCCACCCTCATGATCTTGTCTGAACCTAATTAGCTCCCAAAGGTCCCATGTCCTCACACCATCCCCTAGACAATTGAGGCTTCAGGACGTGAACTTGAAATGAGGAGACAAAAACACTCAGTCCCTAATAGGGGACCCAGGGTGCAGCAGCCCCAGGGCAAAGGGGAGCTAATGGTGAACCTCTCATGATTTTCAGCCAAAGGTGAGGAGAGGGAACAGGAAATGGGCAAGGGAGATGGAGAATTCCACTGGGTGGTGAGTATGCCATAGACCTGGGACAGGTCTCCTGGGCTCCATGGGCTTACCAGACTCCACTGGGAAAGGAAGGCGGCTCAGCTGGACCCCATTAGCAAGGCTTGTTTTCCATTCCAGTGTGTCTGCTGCCTGAGGCTGGGAAAGAACGGGGCACCACCTTGGTGCTGAGTCACCCGGCTCAGCGACCAGGAAACTTACATAACCACACAGATTCCACGTGTTTGCACATCAGGCTCATGCTACAGGCACAGGAAGGAAAGAGGTGAGGCAGGGGGCAGGGGAAGAGGATGGGAGGTGGTGAACTTATGGGACCCAAAGCCAAGTCTATTCAGGCCAGGAAATTGCTGTGGACCCAGGAGACTTGTGAGAGGGCACAGGACATGACAGAACTCCTAGGGAGTAGAGAGACAAATTGAAAGCAAACAACAACATAGATGTTAAATCAATACGGCTCAACTGTCTTGCAGCCTGTGCTCCAAGTTTTGGAAAATGTTAAGCCAAGTCAAAAACAACTCAGGTAGCACATGAGTAAGAGACTTAATGAAATGTGAACTCCAGAGCTAAGATAAAAGTCCACAGGGTATTGTTACTGCCACAAGGTATAGCACTGCCATGACTTACAACGATATTTGTTGGACAGGGAAGCAGCCCTTGGGCTAGAAAAATGTGGATGAGTGGCTATTTGAACTCCACTGCAAAGCTTCTTCCATTCATAACCCTTTACAGATGAAAATGAGGATACTGGCCACGGTAGGGACATTCCTGGGATTTGGTAGAAAGGGGATAGTCCCCTTATAAGAATCTATTCCCAGTCTAGCCCAATAGCCTGTAAGGAAGCAGCCCCAAAGAAAGATGACCCATAGGAAAGTTGTTTACAAATAAAATGAGCCCTGTGGAATAGCTGGTTCCTCCAGGCCTGACATAGTCACTGCCATCTTGAAACAGAACACCTGTGATGACCTCAGGGCTCTTGGCCTGCAATCGTGGCAACAGAATAAGCAGAACCGTACAGCAGATAGCTAAGCCTATGATAATGGTAATGGGTGTATTGACATTCCCTCTTGAAGGGTGGGGGGAAGAGAGGCAGAAGACCCTCACAAGATCCCCCATCAGACCCTCCCCTGAGGTGCCAATCACCGCTCCCTCCTGCCCCAGCTGCAGGTGATGCTAAGTTATACAAGAGGTGAATAACTGGCTGGGGTAGAACTCTTCAGAGGGATTCTTCAGTGGCATAGGTGTCCATGGGACTCTAGTGGGAACATCTCAGTGGGATTCTCCCAGTATTCGACTCCACGGCACCTAACAACAACAACAACAATTGGGAGTTGAACCCAGAGCCTCACACATGCTGGGCAAATGCTCTACCACTAAGCTGCACATACAGCCCCCCCGTTTTTTTTTAATTTTGAGTCAGGGTCTCACTAAGTTATGAAGGCTGCCTCTGGCATCAATCTTGCCATCCTCCTGCCTCAGACTCCCAACACACTGGGATCACAGGTAGGTGCCACCATGCCTGGCTCAAGTCCTTTTAAAGTCTTCTTTCCTTTCTTAAATTTTTCTGTCCTTTACCTTCTATTTCTGTTAAGCTATTATTTGTTATGTTTATAGGTTTTTGTCTTCCTTCTAGTTTAACCTTTATCTTTAATTTTTTCCCATTTACCTTTAATTACCATATTTCCTCAGTTTCGTTGCTTCATTTTAGCGCTTATCTAATTTTGATTTATGTTTATATATTTCTGCTTCAAGACATTTTCTTAGTGTCATTTATTTCACTTTGAAAAAAAGAACAGTATAGTTTTAATTAGATTTGTTGTTGTTGTTTTGTTGAGCAATTCTCCCTGGCATGATATCATGATCTGTGGGGATTTTACTATTATTATATTTTTCTCATGAAAATTTTATTTAGGTTTGAATTTGACACTTTTCTGGGGCTCATTTTTATGGAATCAAATTTTCTAGAACTGTTATAAGAGCTTTAATTTCATGGACCTTCCTCCTCTGTTGTTTTATTGTTAGGTGCTGTCAAGTTGGTATCCGACTCATAGCGACCCTCATAGGGTTTTCAATGGTGACTGTATCGGGATTGCCTTGGGAGTGGATTGCCAGGCCCTTCTCCCATTTTTTCGGTGCTGGGAATTGAACTCGAGACCTCAGAGACTGCAGCACAGCGCTGTACCCACTGAGCTAAATCCCAGACTGTCTGTTGTTTTCGGTGATATAAAAACAAAATGAAGGCCATGGTGGCTTGCCTCGTGAGGGTTCCACATTTGTTCTCTTCTACCACTTTGCTCTGGAACTTCTCTTTCCATGTCTCTCTTGTCCTGTTCTGTTCAATTTTGGATGAATTCCCAGCAGTGTCTTCTCCAGTGAAACTGCATCCAGGAAAAGAGACTGAGACAGTCAGCTTCAAAAGTGGCTATGTTTCCAGAGGTAGGCAGGGAATGCAGGTAGGCAGGCTGGGAATTTGCCAGCATAACCCTAGTTCTTGTACCTGGCGTATAAATGAATTTATATCCAACACAGAAGTTACAGTAGAGAGTAGTTGTTATTGTTGTTACGTGCCATGGAGTCGGTATCTGACTCATAGTGACCCTGCGTACAATAGGCGAAACACTATTGTCAGTGCTTCTCTGCTGTTCATAGGGTTTTCGATGGCGGATTGATTTTTGGAAGTGGGTTGCTGGGTCTGTCTCCCAAGCCTACAGCACCCAGTGTTCCCAGCAGTCTCCCATCTAAGTACTAACCAGGCTCAATGCTGCTTAGCTTCTGAGATCTGAGGGGATCAGATGCCACAGGGCTACGGCTATAGTCGTAGAGAGTAGAGACACGGTTTATTAAAAGATATCACTCCATTAAGGAATATTTACAGAGTAAAATGCTTAGACTGTAAAGAAATTGAAAATATATAAGAAATAAGTAATATTTACTGAGGCATCTGAAGAAAATTGTTGTTGTTGTTGTCAGGTCCATTGAGTCGGTATCCGACTCATAGCGACCCTCATAGGGTTTTCAATAGCTGGCTGTTTCGGGATTGCCTTGGGAGTGGATTGCCAGGTCCTTCTCCCATTTTTGTGGTGCTGGGAATTGAACTCAGGACGTCAGAGACTGCAGCGCAGTGCTCTACCAACCGAGCTAAATCCTAGCCCTGAAGAAAATTAGGTAACCAGCAAAGGAACTTGAAAAAACTGAGTTCCCTGGATGAAACTACTTAAAGATGTTTCTATTTCCTATTGTTGTTAGGTGCCATCCAATCATGTCCAACTCATAGTGACCCTCATAGGGTTTTCAATGGTTGATTTTTTGGGGATTGCCTCTGGTGCGGACTGTCACATCCTTCTCCCATTTTTGCAGTGCTGGGAATCAAACCCAGGACCTCAGAGACTGCAGAGCAGCACTCTACCAATTGAGCTCAATCCTAGCCCCTTCTAATTCCTAAGGAAAGGTAAAGTCAGAGAGAACAGAGTTAAGCAGGGTTTTAGAGGGAAAAGCACCTTAGATAGAGAAGTTAGTGGGCCTGAGAAAAAGGAAAGGTTGCTAGAGAAAGAAGAGAAAAGGAAAAGGCAAGAAGTGAAGAGGAAGGAAGAAAAGAAGAAAGGAAAAGAGAGAGGGGGCTCATGTTCCCTGTAGTTTTATTTAATCGAGGGCACATCCAGTGTAACATCAGTCCTGGATGCCCAGGGTGGCATGAACCTGGGTGTTTGTTTTGTAAATGGATCAGTGGCTAGGATTAGAGAAAATGTCTTTCCAATGTCCTCAGAGACACACACAGTGTCACCCAGCATGGCTGAACAGCAGGAGTAAATGTGAACCCCCTTTTCCTCCATCTTGCCTGCTAATGCCTAAGCTAACCTGCCTATCAGCCAGGGCAAGTGTGCTCCAGCCATCTGGGACTCACCCCAGGCCCAAACATTATCTGGCCCTAGAATGTTCTTCACAAACTGGCCCCTGAGCTTCCCAGTGGATACTGAGATATGCTGTGCTCCCCTCATCCCCAGGTCCACCACTTGTGCTGCCCTTTCCTCTGCCTGGATGATGACATCATGCAGGTCTCACGGCTGTGGCTGATTTGTTTCTCTCCACCTGTTTGGGGGTTCATGAGTTTACCTCATCACTTCACTTTGAGATCAGTGTTGTCTTAGGAGTTTTGGTTCTCATTCTAGTTTCTCTGCCAGGTTTATGTGAAGATTCATAGTGTCACCAGAAGCACAGGAGAGAGGTACAACTCAGTGTGGCGGCCTAGCCTGAGGAATTTCCTTAGTTGGGCCTTCCACTCAGGTTAAGCTGAGTCCTTGACTTCATCACAGAAAAGAATTTCAGGATGAGTCAAAGAGAGTGAAACAAAGTTATAGAAAAAGAGAAACAGACAGACAGACAGACAGACATCCAAGACACAGATATGGACTTACCAAGAGGGCAAAGGAGAAGCCAAAAAGAGAGAGAACAGTGTACCTGTTCCCTCCAGTTTTATTTAACCTAGGGCCTCCTCCGTATGATGTCAGTCCTGAGAGCCCAGCTGGTGTCCAGGTGTGATATGAGCCTAGAAAGGCTGGGGAGGTGCCAATAAGATCAAAAGAAGAAGTTCCATTGTTTAGGTTTTTCTCTTGGACGATCTTCGTTTTAGTTAAATGAGATTACACATAGTAGGTTTAAGAGTCACAAGGGAGTTGCCTGGGCACGTCTCAAAGAAGCACAGAATTATGGGGTCAGGGGGAAGTAAAACTTAAGGGTTATGTACATTTTAACCCCAAGCATGGCTTATTACTATTTTAACATTGTCATTATTTAAAATATCTCCCCAAAATAATGTCTCTATGCGGGCAGTCCTCACAACAATCTTCTTGGTAGTTGTGTCAAAGTTCCATATTCTCAGCTGTTGAGATTCAAACCAGACTCTGTGGTGAAAGCTCTTTCCCTTTCTATGTCCCTCAGATTTCCCTGTCTTTCTGTCCTGCCTCAGTAGTTTTCAAGACCTAAAAACTATGCCACCTCTGTTGCCTCCATCTTTCCAGAGTGAGCCTTTCAAAAGATGCCCAATCATGCTATTGTCTGTCCACAATTCCTGAATTTGTTGCAGGAAAATTATTCTCAGTTCGTGCTCCCTTGTGAAGAAGAATTTAGCACAGAACAACAGTGAAGTGAAAAGAGTAGAAAGAGGAGTGAGTTATTAAGAGAAATAGGAAAGATTGTGCTCTGAAAAAGACCACAGAGTAAACTGGGCATGGGTGGTGCACACCTGTAATCTCAGTGGCTCAGGAACCTGATGCAGGAGGACAGCAAGTTTGAGGCCAGAGGTAGCCTGCATAACTTAGTGAGACCTTGTTTTAGAATAAAAAGTAAAAAATGGGCTGGGAGTTGTAGCCATTGGTAAAGTATCTGCAGAAGCATGAATGAGGCCCTTGATTTGGTACCACAACAAATAAAAGGAAGACCACCAAGTGTAAAGCTTGAGAAGGAAAGTAAGCAACCTAATGGCTGAAGGTTTTTTTTATAATTGTTTATGTTGCTGTTTGCTGTTCATCTGGGACTTCATGTGGAACTCTTTTGTAGAATCCTGGGCTTCCCAACTCCATATCAATAGGGCGTGAGCTTCAACAAGATCTCTTTTGGAAGGATTCCTCCTGGCTAATGATAAGCTTAGTGGAATTTGGCTCTGAATGCTTTTGTTCCCTGGGGGCCCATTCTTTACTGCTACTCATTCCTGATGGCTCCCTAACAAACCCACTCCCCATTTCCCTCAAAGTAAAAACCAATATCTTTAAAGGCTTTTAAGTCCCAATGGGGTCTGCAGTTCCCGGCACCCAACCCTTCTCTGGACCCCCCTCTCCTTGCTCCCTGGGGCTC
Organism: Pedetes capensis; assembly: GCA_007922755.1. Lineage (NCBI taxonomy): Eukaryota > Metazoa > Chordata > Mammalia > Rodentia > Pedetidae > Pedetes > Pedetes capensis. The sequence goes on from VMDO01028324.1 coordinate 14,522, forward strand.
CCTGTGCTCGAGGTGCCCTGACTTTGGACATTCCTTGACTACACCAGGCATCCTCCTGTGTTGGGGTCTTTGCTCTAGCAATTTTCCCTACCACCATCACATTTCCACCAGACAAGACCACGGCTCAGTCACCTACTTCCTTTGTGTCTTTACAGATGACTTTTTTCCAATAACATCAAGTCTGACTGCCTTGTCTCCTAATTCTGCAACCTTCCCACCCAGCATGCAGGATTGCTTTTGCTCTCTTTTTTCCTTTTGTCCAGAGCATTTGACACCTTTTAATATAGTAAATGGGCCAGGGTTTAGCTCAGTTGGTAGCATGCTGCTCCACACTCCCAGAGGACCCAGGTTCAATGCCAGCACCACAAAAACTAGAGAAGGATGTGGGAATCCACTTCTGAAGCAATCCCAAAACAATCAGCCACTGAAAACCCTATGAGGGTTGCTATGAGGCAGGTCCAGGGCACCTAACAACAATATAGTAAACATTTACTTACTTGTGCTTTTTTTAATTATCTGTCTTCTTCTTGCCAGAATGTAAAACCCATGATGACATGAATATTAAATGTTTTGTTCAAACCTGCAGAATAAAGCGACAGAGAGAGCATTTCATAAATGCATGAATGAATAAATAAAGAGGCCAAGTGCAGTTGCTCTGAGGCAGCTTCTGGGGACCTCCTTTGGTGCCATGTCACCACCCTAAAATCTCTGCCCAAGCCCTCCGATGCCAGAGACTGCAAGCCTCTTAAACTGAATGAGTACAGAGCATGTCTGGGCAATGTTTGTCCCTGAGCTGCATGGATTCCCAGAATGCAGTGTCAGAAACATTCTTTCTAGGACTTCCAAGTTCAGCCCAAGCCAGAAATAGCACCCTAGCCATGTATCTTGTAGCATTTCACCACATCTGCTCCTCATCCCACTGGAATTGCAAAAAGAAGCCTGGAGGGCTGAAATTAGGGCTAAAGGTGGAGAGAAGATGAAAATGGGATGCTTTGTCCCATATCAGCCCAGATATGTGCTGGGCTCTAAGGGAGACCTGGAGCCTGAGTTTCTTTTATCCTTGCCCCTTTGGATACCTTTTTGACTATAAGTTACTTAGTGTTACTGGTTAGCTTCAGGGGACAGACATCACATTACTGTTCTAGAATAACTAATGAAGTCAGAATTGCCCACTATGCGCTGGGCTCAGTGGGGCTAAGGTTTAGCTCAGTTGGAAGAGTGCTGCTCTGGGCTCTCTGAAGCCCTGGGTTTGATCCCTAGCACCGAAGAAACAGGAAAAGGATGTGGCAACCCACTCCCAAAACAATCCAGAAACACTCAGCTATGGAAAACCCTATGAGTAGCAGAGAAGGACTGACATAGTGCCAAGCATGGCATAGTGTCAGCGAACGTTCATTCTGTTGTAGATAGGGTTGCTGTGAGTGGGACCCAACTCCACAGCACCTAACAACAACAACAACAATAACAACCATAACTGACTCAACAGTCTTACCTTCTAAGTGAACCTATGAAGTCTCAGGCAAGGAGGGCCCCCCTTCTCCCTTCCCTCAGGACAAGGAAGCTAAGGTGGAGGCCGTTTTAAGAAGAGGACCCTGCAACCAAACATTTCTTCCTGAACTCTAATTAGTCTTGGAAAATGCCTGCCAAGCTTGGATGATGCTGGTAGTACCACTGTCCAATCAGAAGATTGCAAGCCTATTGCCAGGACCAAGGAAAACAGATATAAGGCAAAGTTTGTGGGCTTTTCCAGCCCTTAATTAGAATGTTGAGCCCTTTCCTTCAATTGCTTTTTACTAGGGCAGAAACTGCAAACACAGCAACCAAGATTAGCTACCCTGGTCTACCTGAGTTGTTTGGGATATGAGGTGGTTTAGAAAGATAAGGAAATTTTGGGGAACGTAAGAAGGAAAGAATTATCACCCCAAGATGAGATCTGCTTTAAATCTCGAGGGCAGAGAATCAAGAATTTCAACACAATTAAAAAGAAAACTGCTGTGAGGAGTGCCTGTACAGAAACATTATTTGGGGAGATATTTTGAATGAAAATATTAAAATAGCTATGCTTAGGGTCAAAATGTATGTGACCCCTTTCTCTCCTCTAAGTCTATGCTTTTCTGGGAATCTCTTTCACGAGACTGTGGGCTATAATTACAATCAGCAGGCCTAGATAACTTCCTTGTGACTAAGTATAATAAGAATTTCGAGCTGGGCACAATGGTGCATGCCTGTAATCCTAGCAACTCAGGAGGCTGAGGCAGAAGGATCGAGAGTTTGAGGACAGAGACAGCCTGTATTGTTTAGCAAGACCCTGTCTCAAAACAAAACAAAAAAATAAATAAAAAATAAGCTGGAGATGCAGCCTCATGGTAGAGTACTTGCAAAGTATTGGAGAGGTCCTGATTTCAACCCCCAAGTACAGCCAAAAAAATAATAATTTCCTCAAAGCAGGCACGGTGGTACATGCCTGTCGTCCCAGTGACTCAGGAGCTGGAGGGAGAAGGATTGCAAGTTCAAGGCTAGGCATTTTAACCATGCTCCTTTCCTATCTGTGAATCTATACAACGTACCTGCTGGGCCCCCATTGAGCAATGTTACCTCAAAAGCCACAAAAATCATACACACACACACAGAGACACACACACACACACAAAGAGAGAGAGAGACAGAGACAGAGAAAGAGAAGAAGATACCTAAGCACATCTCTCTCTCAATGCCCTCGCTTACACTAAGGTGTGTGCTACCTCTTACCCCGACCTAATAAACTCTTTAGCTTTATTTCTGTGAGGCAGCCAAGGATCCAACTTCACCTGAATGGAGGTCCGGAGAAAGGGAGCACCTCAGGACAGGTGGCCATGCTGGGCTGCCTCTCACTGCCACTGGCAGGTAGGTCCATATTGGTACTTTCATCCTGCCCCATATTTCTAGGTCAGTACAAGAAGCACTTTCTTCTTTTCTCCCCCACCCCCTCTTTTTAAAACTTTTTAAATTATTTTGTTAAACTGAAGATTGAACCCAGAGCCTTGTGCATGCCAGGGAAGCACTCTACCACCGCACTACATCCCCAGCCTGTTTTTCTCCTCTCCTTCTTCCTAATGTATGGATGGATATTTCTTGAACAGTCAAGTGCATTCTATTAACTAAGAGAAGGTCAAAGATCCCCAAACTCCCAGGAGCCTGAAGCTCGCATCATTTCTCAAGGTTTCTAGAGTTTTCCTGAATCTGGATTAACATTTAGTGGTTCCTCTACCACCACCAGCAGTCACCGGCATCCCCAGTTTAGCTGAGAAAAGGACTACTATATACTAGATATGGTACTATGCTACACATCATAGCTTAATTATTCCATGTGAATATTTGAGATATATACCACTGTGCCTATTTACAGACGCAGAAACTGAGTTTAGTGAAAGTGGGCGGATTATTCAACGTTATCCAGCTTAGAAAATGCCCCGTCCATTTTTACTGCCTCGAAAGATCTTCCAGCCAACTCTGAGTCCTAGTGTCTCAGAGACATTCCCTCTCTGAGCTTTTGAGGTTGTCATCAAATCAGGACTTTCAAAATAGGAGACCATGTGTTCTCATTTCCCTAGGAGAGTGCCAACGGGTACCTAATGTCTCTCTTACTATAAGTATTAATAGTTCCCTGTTCTTAAAATCATCTTGGTTTGGACAATAAGCTACAAAGTCCCCCTATTCAATGTAGACCAGGAATAAAAGAGTGGAGAAAATGGCAAAAACAATTGCTCAAGAGCTCACTCAGCAGACAGCATGAAAAAGGCCTGCTGAGGGCTTTGAAGTTCTCTGGGCCGGCCCCACCCTCACTTCTCCTGCTGGCTCTGCCTCAGATGTTCCTTTCCACACTGCTTATACCTCTCCTTGCACAATGCCAGAGCCATGACCTACAGGACAAGAGGAAATTAAGTTGGACTGTGCCAGAGGCATCTTACTACCCCAGATGACCTTTCTGGTAGGTCCCTCCAAACAAAATAATTCTCCATTCATGTCCTCCGATCCTACAGGTCAAGGACTCTCTCCTGTGGATGAGAAATCTAAGAGACCGCTACCAAGTACCCTGTTAGCATGCAAGCAAATAGGTTTAACAAAAGCTTTTAATCTGCTTTGGCACTTCCCCCAAGACTCTCTTGTATGACACAGTGGAACGATGTAGTGGAAACAGCAAATATTTAGAAATCAGAGATCCAAAGTTGTTTTTCAGCTCACCCACTTAGTTGGGTGATTTGGGGTAAGTTATTCAACCTCTCTGAGCTTCAGCTTTCTAATTCATGTGAGAAGTGGGTTTAAGGATGCCTACTTTGCAATGTAATGGCAAAGTACCAGATGAAATTATGTGTGTCATGCCTGGCACATAAAAGGCACTTATTAATAGTGATGATGACGAATATGATGATGAAGAAGAAAGTAATCTTTTACTGAATGTAACACAGCAATGCTGATCTCTGGACATAAAAAGGGATTCTAAAAACATAAACTCCCCAAACAACAAGCAGCAAATACTACTTCTGTTTTTGTTTTTATTTTGCTTTTGAGGTAGGTTCTCCCTGTGTAGCCCAGGCTGGCCTCAGAATCACTACGCAGCTCAGGCTGGCCTTGAACTCTTGAGCCTCCTGCCTCAGCTTCCCAAGAGATTATAGGCATGCATCACCATGCTCAATGCAATAAATACTACATTTAATGCAGTTGTAAGGTTTCAGAGGAAAAGGTTCTTTGTTAGCCAATACAAACGAAACTGCCATTTATTTAGCAATTAGTACATGCCAAGTATGATGGGTACTGGAGATTACAGAAGTACAGATAAAGGAGTTCATGTCTATAGGATCCTTGTGGCCAAATGAGGAGCCAGGTTAAAGGGGAACATGTGTTCCCACTTCACCAAGATATCAGGCAGAGTTTTAAAACTCTGTCTGAGGAAGAAAGATGAGAAAGGCCAATCTGAATAGCAGGTGCAGGAACCTCATGGAAGAGTTGGCGAGCAAACTGTTCTTGACAGCTAGGCAGGATTTTTAGACATCTGACAGCATGTTTACATTCTGTTGTTGTTGTTAGGCACCATCGAATCGGGTCTGACTCATAGAGACCCTATGGACAATAGAACGAAACACTCCCTAACACTGTGCCATGCCTGACACTATGTCCATGCTTCTCTGCTATTTATAGGGTTTTCAATGGCTGATTATTTCTGGATTGTTTCAGGAGTGGGTAGCCACATCTTTCTCCCATTTTTGCAACATTGGGGATTGAATTTAGGGCCTCAGAGCGCAGTGCAAGCACTCTACCAACTGAGCTAAACCCCAACCACATTGTTTATATCCTTTTTGTTTGTTGTTAGGTACCGTGGAGTTGGTATCCGATTCATAGCGACCCTCATAGGGTTTTCAGTGGCTGGCTGTTTCAGGATTGCCTTGGGAGTGGATTGCCAAATCCTTCTCCCATTTTTGCGGTGCTGGGAATTAAACTCAGGACCTCAGAGACTGCAGCGCAGTGCTCTACCAACTGAGCTAAATCCCAGGCTGGTTTATATCCTAGGCTGGGAAAATTCTGTTTCAGTCTTCTTTTTGCAAAGAACAAATTGTTTCTCAAAAAGGAAGACCAAAGAGACTCTTTCATACTCCTCTTCTACTTTCTCATCTGAAGCCAGTGGCCAATTCTAAAATTGAATACACATTCAGAGAGTCACTGAGCTGGAAACAGCTTTGGATGCAGAAATTAATCAAGATGTGGATACAAATTCATCACTTATAAAAAATGTTTCAACTTCATAAAGTTAACTTTGAGACATTTAATGAAAACAAGGTATTAACTCACAAAGAACGCACAAAGAACACACATAAAATAGGACTTATCAAAGGTAGAAGACAAACAGTACTTGAGATAAGTCTCTTCGAGAAATATCAGCCAAGGTCCTTGGCTGGATAGAGGAATTAACAGATTCATTCATTATCCTTCTGCTGTCACATCTATTCTCAAACCTTTTTTAACCTAGTAAGTTAAGAGCTCTTTCATTAAATGAGCAAGCAGTTAGCTCTGGAGCAGAAACTGGAATAGAGGCATAATTCAGTCCAATTTCTCCTCCTATTTGGATATTTTAGGAGAAGGACCCAGTAACCCACTCCCAAAAATCAATCAGCCATTGAAAACCCTATGAATAGCAGAGAAACACTGATGATAGTGTTTCACCTGTTGTACATAGGTCACTGTGAGTTGGACATCACTTGATGGCACCTAACAACAACAACATTTGGATATTGGTGAAAGCATAAGGAGTTCCTGTTTTTCCACCTTTTGTTCTGAGTCTACCACAGTTGTTCTCCAGGTGAAGAGACTGTTTCCCAGGGAATGTGTGACAAAGTCTGCAGACCTTTTGGATTGTTGAAATGGAGGGAATGGGTGGGGAGCACTACTGGCATCCAGTGGGTGGAAAGTAGGGATGCTGCTCACCATGCCTCTAGGCACAAGGACAGCGTCCCACAGCCCAGACTCACCCCAATATGCTAGTTGCTGAGGTCAAAAACCCTTGGAGTGAAATCTGGAGAGGCTGAGAAAGGCCTTGCACAGACAAGAAATGACATGTTGTTGTTGTTGTTGTTAGGTGCCATCAGTGTCCAACTCATAGAAATCCTCATAAGGTTTTCAATGGCTGACTATTTCAGGATTGCCTCAGGAGTGCATTGCCATATCTTTCTCCCATTTTTGTGGTGCTGGGAATCAAAGTCAGGACCTCAGAGACTACAGAGTGGTGCTCTACCAACTGAGGTAAATCCTAGCCCCAAAGAAAGAACATAGGATTCAGAAAGTCCATAGCTTTCTTAATCATGATATGCTGTAAGAACTTCAATACAGACAGGTACTTCAAGTCAAAGCTCCTAGCTTCTCAAAGCCAGTTTGAGAAAAGCAGAGGGAAAGGGCTGACTCTGGCTACCCAGATCACAATTTCCCTAGGGCCTCTCAGGTCCTGCCTGCACAGATTAGATTTCAAAACTAGTTTCCTTTTCTGATTAGTGAAAGCATTATCTAGGCACACACCTACATAACAATTCACAATTATTGAAAAGAATTACACTACAGAGGTAACGTATTGTTGTTATTAGGTGCCATCGGGTTGGTATCCGACTCATAGCAACCCTACATACAACAGGCAAAACACTATTGTCAGTGCTTCTCTGCTGTTCATAGGGTTTTCAATGGCGGATTGATTTTTGGGAGTAGGTTGCTAGGTCCTTCTCTCAATTCTACAGCACTTGGTGTTCCCAGGAGTTCTCCCATCCAAGTACTAACCAGGCCCGACCCTGCTTAGCTTCTGAGATCTGATGGGATCGGATGCCACAGGGCTACGGCTGTAGGCACAGAAGTAACTTAAGTACCCATTAACAGAGGACTGGTAAAACAAGTTATGGTATATGTCTTTATGTTGGATTACCTGCTTATCCATTAAAAAGAAAAAAGAAAAATGAAATGGAAAGTTGTATTGGTGAAATGGTATACTATCATAGATTTGCTTAAAAACACTATGACAAAACTTATAAGGGTAGAAAAATAAATTTTTTTCATTGGCAACTTCTCAATAGCTGTTGAATGTGAATGGGTGTTATATGGGGAATAATTTGTCTACATATTAAGTTTTAAATTTTCCAAAATAAAAGCTGGGGATGGTTGCATGCCTCTAATCCCAGCACTTGGGAGGCTGAGGCAAGAAGATTGTAAATTCAAGAACAACTTGAGCAAAGTAGTAAATTGGAGGCCAGCCTGGGCTATATGACAAGATTCTGTCTCAAAAGAAAATTGTTTTTCCGTAATAAAAAAGTAAAAAGCAATAATAAGCAATGTCTGTATGTTCTCATATGGAAATATCTTTGAAATAGAATATGAATTAAAAGAAGCAACAAGAATGGCAGTGGGGGCCGGGTGTGGTGGCACACGCCTGTAATCCCAGCGGCTAGGGAGGCGGAGGTGGGAGGATCGCAAGCTCGAGACCAGAGGCAGTCTGCGTAATTTAGCGAGACCCTGTCTCGAAAAGTAAAAAAAATTGGCTGAGGTGCAGCTCAGTGGTCCAGCACTTGCAGAGCATGCAGGCTCGAGGCCCTGGGTTCAACCCCCAGTACCGCAAAAAAAAAAAAAAAAAAAAAAGAATGGCAGTGGGATTCAGTGGAGAGGGATAAAATGTATTTTCATATATGCCAGTACTTGAATAAGGAAATTATAAAACTATAGTCAAAAAATTAATGAAAGTGGTTATGTGGGGCATTAGTAGAGGAATGGGTACTTAAAGGCTGAGGGATAAGCACAGAAGCAATGTTTTTCAATGTATAATTTTTTCTAATTTTAAAAAAATGTATCTATTTACTTATTTATGCCATATTGCAGGGTTGAAGCCAGAGCCTCACACATACTTTGCAAGTGTTCTATCACTAAACTGCATCCTCAGCCCATTCTTTCTTTATTTATTTATTCTTTCTTGAAATAGGGTCTTGCTAAATTACACAGACTACCTCTGGCCTCGAACCTCTGATCTTCTTGCCTCCATCTCCCAAATTGCTGGGATTATAGGTGTGTGCCACCATGCCTGGATTTAATTTTTATTTTTTTAAACTTATAATTTTGTGTGTGTGTGTGTGTGAGCCCAAGTGGCTTCAAACTTGTGATCCTCCTGCCTCAGCTCCTCAAATACTGGGATTACAGGTGAGCACTATCACAGGTGCCTCCTTATCATTTTTTTTTCTTTCTTTTTTTTTTTTTTTTTTTTTTTTTTTTTTTTTTTTTTTTTTTTTTTTTTTTTTTTTTTTTTTTTTTTTTTTTGGTACTTGGGTGTTGAACCCAAGGCCTTGCACATACTTTGCAAATGCCCTACCACTGGGCTGCACCTCCAGCCCTTTTTTTATTTTTTATCTTGAGACAGGATCTCACTAAATTATGCAGACTTCCTCTGACCTAGAACCTGTGATGCTCCTTGCCCCCACCTCCTTAGTCGCTGGGGTGACAAGTGTGTGCCGCTACACCCTGTTTATCATCTTTTTAATTGATATATGATTACATGTATTTATGGCATACAGTGTGGTATTTTGATACATATCTACAATGTGCAATGATCATATCAAGATAATTAGCATTTCTATCACTGAAAATGTTTTTCTTTGTATTGGAAACATTTAAAAATCCTCTCTTCTAGCTTGTATTTTGAAATACATAATAAGATATTCTTAACCATAGTCATCCACTGTTATATAACACTGGAACTTAATCCTCCTGTCTCCCTGTATTTTTGTATTCAGTAACCAACCGTTTTCTATCCCTCCTTCCCACCACCCTTCCTAGCACCTGGTAACTGCTATTCTAATACCTATTTCTCTGAGGTCAACTTTTTAACTTCCACATATTAGTGAGAATATGCAAGTTTTGTCTTTCCATTTCTAGCTTATTTCACTTAGCATAATGCCCTCTAATTTCACCCATATAACCACAAGTGACAGGATTTCACTCTGTTTATGGCTATATCCTGTATTCTGTTTATGGTATATCGTGTGTGTGTGTGTGTGTGTGTGTGTGTGTGTGT
>VMDO01028325.1:0-23967 GCA_007922755.1 Pedetes capensis
GTTCAGGACTATATTAATGATTTCTCCAAGTCTTCTGATCTTTCTTTTTGATGTCTCTATCTTTGATAAAACAGAAATGAAGCTCACTCTAGGGCCTTGTTATTTAGATAACATAGCTGGGGAAGTTGGGTTTAATAATTTCGTTTTAAAAGTTTAGCACGTTCCACACTACGCCAGGCACCTTGAAAGACATTAGATGTCAAAATAAATGACCCATGTCCTTCCTTAGTTAAGAATTCTTCTGAGGCATTTATAATTAATTTGTAGTAGATGTAATACATTTCCAAGAGTGGTATAAACAAATTGCCATTGGCTACAAATGGCAGTTGAGTTTGAGTCCAAAAGATTGGTCACAGAAGTCTGCATTTGAGTCAGTCCTGGAAAGGATGGGAAATTTGGGGGAAAGTAAACAAGGGACATGGTAACACATTTCAGGAACAGAGAATTGCTTAAACAAAGGTTTAGAGGTGTGAAGTTTGGGGCACATTTGGGACTTGTAAGTCATGCAGCTCACTAGTAATACGTTTAAGTACAGATGGACCGAAAAATCTAGTTTAGCTCATCAACAAGGGTCTTACATGCTCATCTCTCTGTATTTAGGATCTAAGAACTTCATTTCTTAAGACTTTAGTTGATGAATGCCCAGTTTCTATTCTTTTCTTGTATCTGGCCACATTATTAGTGATATTAACCAGATGAAGGAAGGATTTTTGTTTCCCTTATTGCTGTATCCACAGAGTATAGAGGAGTGGTTATTAATAGGCAGGTGTGGAATATAACATGTTGAATGAATGAATGTATTTAAATTTCTCAAGAAAGAAGAATTTGAATGATTGTACTCTAAAGAGATCTTGTCTTAACAGGTCGAGTCGTTGACGGTACTTTTTAAATATGACACAGACTTCATTGGACTCGATGTTGGTTTCTTTCCCTTTTGTGGTTCGCAGTGTTCTACGTGAGCTCTTGTAACTCGTGACCGTCCCCCTCACAGTGTGCCCGTAGTGGGAGGCGTCTGTTGCTGCCTGTCACTTGGTTCGGGTAGATCTCAGAAATCTCTGATTTTAACTTTGCGTCTGTTTTCCTGAGGGGTAGCATTGCTTCGTCCTTTAATCTTGATTTTAACAATTTCTGCAAACACATGACCTCACCGGTAGAGTTTCTGCCGCTGTGTCTCCACTGTGTTCTTGTGATTGTTACAGTATGTTAGAGGCTTACCATTTGAGTGTTGTTTAAAAATAGGAGCTCGGTTGTGTTTTTCATAGCTCTGAATAAATTATTCTTAATTTCGTATATCCTGTGTTTCGCCGGAGTAATTTATAAGTTGAGCTGTATATTCCTTGGACCTGTGTATATTACATTCCAGTGTGTGTTCTAGAAAATACGATAGACATCCTGATTTATCACACCCCCGCACATATGATACTATTTCAACAGCATCAACAAAATACAAGAAATTTACAATAATGTCTTTCTCTTTGCTCCTCCTTCCCCTCCTTTGTGCTATGGTTGTCATATATTGGACATGTACATTATCTTATAAAGTTCATGGCACCTATCGATTGTTTTTATCTTCAATTTAAACCAGGCAGGTCTAACCTGCTGCCCGTGAGCCCCATGTGGCCCAGGACAGCCAATGATGTGGCTGCACAAAGTCTTTTACCACCCAGTATTTTCTGGTGTTTATTTTCTTCATGACCTCTTGTATTATGTACGGGCGCTAACTTTGTTATATAATTTACGTGCAGCCCAACACAATTCCTCTTTACTTGATGTGGTCCCGGGAAGCCAAAAAGTTCTATGCCCCTACTTTGAACAATTCTCTTTTAAGTAGATTAAACAAAGAAACATTGCATTGGCTTTTATATTTTCCCACATAGTTATCATTTTACAGAGAGATATTCATTTATTTCTGCTCAAATTTTACCTAAGCTAGCAGCAGTATGTCCCTAAGACTGAATTCTCATATCAAATTCTGGACCATTTAGATGTCATAAATGACCTTACATTTAGGAGTTCATGTATATGTCAAATTTCCTTTGCCGGTTTTAGGGTATTTTCTGGCAAGAATGCCCATTTATACATTTTAAAATAGTTCCATTATGTCTAGGGCAATGCTGTGTAATTTTAAAGTGTTTAAGAATGACTGAAAGCTTGTTCTTCTGTCTGAACAATGCAAAATTTCATTTGTGTAATCTGATAGGACTAAGTTGTATTATCACAGTTCACTATGAGATGTATGGGAGAAGGACCCAGCAGCCCACTCCCAAAAATCAATCCACCGTTGAAAATCCTATGAACAGCAGAGAAGCTATGTGTCGGTATCCGACTTGACAGCACCTAACAACAACAACAACAACATGAGATGTGACTTTCTATTTTGTATTCTTACCAGTAAGTTCCTTACCATCAGGCTTATCAGGTTCTGAAGTTGGACACTCACGTACAAGCACACTGAGAAGTTTCTGCACATTTTAAAGTGATTACTCTCTAAAGCAGAAACATTCATAACTTGTAGCTGTAATTTTTGTTATCTTTTAGTTACATATCTAAGTTTATAAAGAATGAATGACTTCAAGTTTTCTTTAAAACTTGAATAGTAGCATTATTTAATTGCACTCTGTACATCAGAGATTGGAAGCAAGATATTCAGGAGTACCTGCCAATGTCCCCCAAGTATTCTGTTAGGAGTGTCGTTCTGTGTAGGAGCCCGAATGACTCCAGGCTCATCAGAAGTGAGTCTTCTCAAGATAAGCTTTGATGACACCTGCAGGTTCTGCCCACGCTTGTCAGAGGAGGGAGCAGAGCGGGCTGTAGAGAGAAATGCAGTGAAGGAGAAAAAGTTACTTAGGGCTCTCAGCCCATGGAAGATCACAGTAAGGTGGTAGAAATGAGTTCACCTCCTCCCTCTCTTCCCTGGAAGACATGGAGGTCAGCTCTAGGAGTGGGCAGCAGTCCTGGCTTCCTGTGCCCCTTGCAGTTAGATTTGAAACTCAGCAGAATGGCCCGTATGACCTAGAGGTTGTAGTTTCAGTTGGCCCCAGTGCTGGGTGTCACCAGGAGAGATGAAGTCCATAGTAATGTGTCAGCAGGCCTGCCTGCAGAGTTGAGGGGCCTCTTGAGACCCAGGTGCTTCCCCCATCTTGCCAGGGGATACCTGGGAAGTTATTTGGAGGTGCAGTGGTTAATTTCTTCAGCCCCACCAGGATTTTAAAATTTGAACAGTGTAGCAATGTTTTTCCTAATGAAGACCCCTGAAATGAACATCTAATCTGAGAATGTCATCCTCCCTAGTGATTTGTAATCTTCTAGCATATTATCTCCCAGCTTTTCACGTCTCACCTCAAAAATCACTATCTTGCCAGGAACGGTGGCGCACGCCTGTAATCCCAGTGGCTCGGGAAGCGGAGGCAGGAGGATCACAAGTTGGAGACCAGAGGCAGTCTGCATAACTTAGCGAGACCCTGTCTCAAAAAGTGAAAAAATGGGCTGGGGGTGCAGCTCAGTGGTACAACACTTGCAAAGCATGCAAGCACGAGGCCCTGGGTTCAACCCCCAGTACCACAAAAAAAAAAAAAAAAAAGTCACTATCTTGTATTTTCTGTTCATTTTAAAAAATAAAAGTCATTTCATATGTACATAACATTGGAATTTTTAAAGCCATGACTACAGTAAAGTACTAAGCAATTAGGACATTTGAATTCTATTTTGTATGGGTCTACTCCATACAGTATAAATCCTAAAGATGAAATTTTGCTGTGTAATATTTCTGTGCTTTAGAATAAAACTTAAATATCTTTTTCCTTTTTTGTTTTTTTTTGTTGTTGTTGTTTTGCTTTGTTTTTTTGTGTATTGCTAAAGATGGTCACTTGTCTTCCTGGGAAAGAAGGCCTTTTGCAATGTTTTGTCATTCTTGATGAACTAATGAAGTAAAGTGATAATTTTTATGAAATAAGAATATGATATGGATGGTAGAAAATAAAAGGTTGGCAATGGTGTGTCCTACGCTTGTATAATCAGTAGTCAGAGGTGTTCGGAATGTTGCTTACTTGAGTTGATAATAACTCGTCTTGTAATCCATGTTTTCTGCCTTGTGTTTTTGTATATTATTACAGCTAAAGAAGTAAACAGGTCATGGCACGTTTAACAAAAAGACGACAGGCGGATACAAAAGCGATCCAGCATCTTTGGGCAGCCATTGAGATTATAAGGAATCAGAAGCAAATTGCCAACATTGACCGTATTACAAAGTAAGTAAATTTAAGTAAACAAATCCCTTTAAAATTTCAAATACCTGATCTATTACGCTATGCAACATATCACAAGGGACCGAAGTCACGTTTTGCCTTGCGGAAGTATATAATTGTTAGAAAAACAAAGACACAAACATGCACAAGTGTTATTTAGAAGTTTTATTAATATTAGATACCAATATTCTCTGCTTATAAGAGCTTTTAGTTATAAAGTTCTGTAACTCTTGAAACCATGAAGTCTTTTATTTAGAAGGCTTTTCATTTCCTTTGCCTTTATCATTTGCCTTTATACAATGAAGCTGTTCTATACTTCTCAGGAGGAACCTGGTGTGAGTATTAAATAATAATAGTTCACAGCGCACTGAGAATTTTTAGCAAACTGATTCTTTACCAATTATGTTAAGTGAATATTCATCTTAAAAAAGGAAAGTTCTTTTTGTCCCTCCTAGGTTCTCATGCTATTTATCTTGGTAGACAAAGATTCAGTGTAGGAAATAACCAAACTATTGGGTGAATCCTCTGTTGATATGTTCTATCCTAACTATACGGGAGTCTTCAATTAGGAATTTGATTTTGTTTTGTTTATTTCTCTTGGCATTTATAAAGGAATAGAACTACATTTATATTTTTTAATTTTTTATATATCTTTTGTTAATTTAGGTAGAATTTCTGTATCTCTCTCTTTGCATTTCTTAGATGCTGTCTCTAAAAAGGAAAAAAACATAATTTATAGATGCTCACTTACATATATTCTTTTCTTTTTTTGCCTTTAGTAATAAGTATCAAAACTGAGTTCCAGGTATTTGTGTCCCTCCCCTGTTTTCTGGTGACGATTACAAAGGTTTCATAAGAGTGAAGAACCAGGGGACAGAGAGGGCAGAAGTGATATGCTGATCTCATTGTATGCTCCCCCTCGGAGCCAGGAGCAATTCCTAGCTCCTACAGGCTTGTAGAAGAAAGAAAACAGTAGTTAACACTGTTTGAAATAAGCATAAAATAAATAGAATACTAGTTTTTTATTATTAGGTTTTTAAATTAAGCAAATAAATTGAGGCATGTTAATTAAACACAGAACAAATTACAGAGAGGCCAATGTTGATGTAAAAACAGTTTTTTAAAACAATCTCGGCTGGGGAGGTAGCTCAGTGGCAGAGTTCTCACACAGCATAGGAATTCTCAGCATTGCAAAAAAGAGTAAAAACAAACAAAACATAAGAACTTTCTTATGGTTCAGAGTTTTAAAAACTAGTTTTATGTATATCAAAAATGCTTACAGAAGAATGTTTAAATAAGATCTGTTCTCTGGATGTAGTTTTTAAAATGAGAATCATGTAAGTTTGACTATTTTAACTATTTTAATTTCTCAGTCTGTTATTTTTTTCTAATCTGTGGAAGCTTTAGGGGTGTCCTCTGAGAAGCTGTCTGAGACTCCCAGTGTGAATGTTGCTGTTAGGCTGTGACAAACCGCTGATGTGGGAATAAGAGAATTAACCTCCGTAACAATGGGCACACATCTCTGTTGGATTATCCTAATACCTGTGTGTGTGTGCATGCGTACACATGTTAAGCTGTAGGAAAAGATTGTTACCAGGATCGCATATATCTTCTCATTTTTCATCGTGGATTGTTGATAAGCATTCCCCCCCCCCCTTTTCTTCATTCACATAGCTTTGAATCATGCCAAGGCATAGTTTTCTTCATGTCTTAAGGCTCATAGTTCTTAAATTATAAATAAATGTATTTATTTACCGAATGGTCATGGTTTTATTAGGGTCATCGGAAGGAAGGGAAAGAAGGAAAGAAGGAAGGAAAAAAGTGGGATGGAGAGAAAGGAGAAAGAGGGAGGCGATGGAGGAAGGGAGAGGGAGGTAGGGAAAGGTTGTTGTTGTTGTTAGGTGCCGTCGAGTCGTATCCGACTTATAGCCACCCTCACAGGGTTTTCAATGGCTGTTTTGGGATTGCCTTGGGAGTGGATTGCCAGGCCCTTCTCCCATTTTTGCGGTGCTGGGAATTGAACTCGGGACCTCAGAGACTGCAGCGCAGTGCTCTACCAACTAAGCTAGGTAGATGGAAAAAAAACAAAAGAAACAGGTTAACTTGTTTGAAAGCGGCTCCCAGTGTTTCTTCTGCCTCACTTCATCAGAGAGGTATACCGTGTTCCTTTTTATTATGGCGGCTCACTTTAAGGCATCCTGTACCTTTTTATACATGAATCACACTGGTAATCACCTCCCCGCTAGACATTCAGCTCCAGGAAAGAACTGTCTGGGGAGTCGCCTAAACTGGCGCCTTTGCTTCTCTGCTGATGTTATTTCTCTTGCTTGTTACCCTTGCCAAAGGTCAATTAGGAAGTAGCATTGGACTGTGACAGGAAGTCAGATCTGTTGCTTTAAAGCTCAGTCCTTCTGTTCTGCACTCTTGAAATGCAAATGCTTTTCAGGCTTTAGATTATTTTAAGATCAGATTGCTCCGTTTAGTTCTTCAAGTCTAAGTGCAAATATCTTTCTTATTGTTTGTTTTTGGCAGTACTGGGGGTTGAACCCAGGGCCTCGCGCTGGCATGCTTTGCAAGTGCTGTACCACTGAGCTGCACCTCCAGCCCACTTTTTTATTTTTTAAGACAGGGTCTCACTAAATTACGAAGACTGCCTCTGGTCTCGAACCTGCGATTCTCCTGCCTCTGCCTCCCCAGTCGCTGTGATTACTGGTGTGCGCCACCACGCCTGACAGAGATATCTTTTAAGCTTTAAAAACACCTTAAATTACAGAAGGCGGTAGTGGAGTTATCGTCAAGAAACGACATTTTGTTCTCTGTTTTGACTGATGAATGAATGACTTCATTATAAAAAATAAAACTACAATTTCAGTCATGCATGAAAAGTTACCGTCTTTGAAGTAACCGGCTCTTACCTTAGCACATCCTTCGCTGTCGAGTTGGCTTCTGTAGGATGGTTTGGTTCTCCTTGTGGGGTTTTCTTGTTGTTGTTGTTGTTGTTTCTGCTTTTTATCTGGAGCTTCCTCATCCATCTTTTCTGTTGTTTTCCTTTGAGGTTTATTATTGAAGAACTGGAACATTTGTTCCGTGGCTTCCCGTGACGTGGCACTTGCAGATCACAACACTGTATATAGTTAGACCTGTTGCTCAGTCCTCTGTTGTTGTTAGGTCAAGTCGGGTCTGACTCATAGCAATCTGAGGATTTTCAATGTCTGATTGCTTCGGGAGTGGATTGCCTTGTCCTTCTTCCATCGGCCCTCTGTAGTTCATGGAAATTGAAAGATGCATCTAGAGCCTGTGGGGTGGGGGCCAGACTGTTTCATAGATGGTGATGTGTTCTGCTGTCAGACGGCACATAATATTGATTGTTTCTCAATATTTGTAGCCATTGATATTAGATCCAATAATTCATTAAAGTTTGAAAAATGCTAGTAGTCTTTTTTTATTTTTTATTATTTTTATTTTTATTTTCTTTGCTGGAATACTTTTGGAGGGACCTAGATTTCCCATCATCTCCTATTTGGGTGCCCTATAGAATAGTTGGGCTGGGATTTAGCTCAGTTGGTAGAGCACCGCTCTGCAGCCTCTGAGGTCCTGAGTTCGATTCCCAGCACCCCAAAAATGGGAGAAGGACGTGACAACCCACTCCCAAGGCAACCCTGAAACAATCTGCCATTGAAAACCCTATGAGGGTCGCTATGAGTCGGACATGACTTGACCGCACTTAACAACAACAACATAGAACAGTTGATAAATGGAAAAGTAGTGCTACTTTCTCTCTTTACTTACCCGTTTTTAAAATAGTGTCCTCTAGGGACAAGAAGTTAGATTAAAACATACAAACAAACAAACAAAAGAACCCCTTGTCATTTGGAATTCATGCATTTAAATATACTGGATGAATTAGTCTGTATTTGACATAACCCTTGTGCTGTTGTTTTCTATATACACACACCCACCATTACCTGGTTCTCATTATTTGGGGCTTCTCTTTGTATGCTCGATTTTGTTTTCTGTCTTTTGTATTTGTAATTTTCTGTTAAGTTCTTTTCATCCTTTTTCATTTTGACTTTTAATGTTTTCCTTCTTTGCAACGTTTCCTTATGTGGAGAATCACCTGATGTGTCTGTTCACTCTTGCAAACCTTCTAGTTTAGACTTCACTTCCAGTTCTTCCTTTTCTTTCCCCTCTCTTTTCTTTCTTATTTTTATCTTTTTTTAAAATCATGTGCTGGACAACCCTACACTTCACCTCTGAAGCGATTTTCTTTATTTACTTTAAATGTTTCACTCACTTCTGAGATTTTTCTAATTCTGACTATAGCTTTCACATCTTCCACCATTGTCTTTGCATCTTTTCTAGTATTTTCTAGTATTGTGATCTGCAAGTGTTGTGGAGGGGCCAGTGTGAGGTCTCACATGTGTAGCTCAGTCTGGCTTTGAACTCAAGGTTTTCCTGCCTTTACCTCTTGTGTCTTAGGATTACAGGCGTGTGCCACCACGCCCAGCTGTTCTACCTAATTCTGGGGGTACCTCCCTGTTGGGGTTGGTAGCAGTGGTCAGCCATGAGTGGTCAGTATACATCTCCAGAAAGAGAGTGGAGTCCTTTTTACCACCTTTTAATTTCATCTTTCCCCCCTTCACTGCTGGTGTTCCATCCTAGAAAGTAGTAGGAAAGGTACTGTAAGTTATGGAATCACTGCTGAGATTTATTGAATATTTCAAATAGTTTAAATGTACAACTGAGAGAAACTTCTTTAACTGTGTTACTTTGGTATGGGAAAGCATTTTCACCAAAATAGTCAAAGTGAAATCAAAATACACCTGTGAGCCGAAGTTTGATTTTTGATTAATGTTGAAGCTCTTCCTCCAGTTCAAAGCTCCTGTTTAGAAATTTGATTTAGTACTATAAAATTCCACAGATGTTCTCACTTGGGAACTCAGTAGGCACAAGGAAATTTTAACCTGTCAGTGAAAACCTTTCAGGTTTTTAGGAACTAAAGATGTTTTGTGATGTTTGATCATCATGAAATTGAAACAAATGAGTCACTTTATCACAAAGAAAAGTACAGTGGTTTAGGGTTATCTGTGCAGATAAGCAGGAGAGTAACTTCTCTTTTCAGTTCAAATGTCTATAAATGTCTAATCATAGTTGGCACATGGCGATTCATCAGTTTTATGTAATTTGGACAGATGCCATAATAAAAGTTTGAAATGCTTGGTTGCTTAACATTTATATTAAATGAGTACTTATAAAATATTTTTATGCTTCAAATGGTATTAGCCCTCCTTGTACACATTTTTATTCAAGCAAAGAATCATCTAACAGCAAAACAGTAACAGAAGTAAAACTTAAACTTTCAGTCTCTAAGGGTCCCGGTATGATTCATAACTTATTGTCATGTTATTTCTTTAAATGCCATCTATATTTTAATATCCCAATAAAAGTAAGTTACGTATACCATTCCTTTTACTCTTTAATCCAAACCGTGTTCACATCTAATTTGGGTAATTATAACGTGGCATTAGAGGTTCATAATTACTCTAAGTTGTTATAAGATAAACACAGGCTTTTGAAGTCAGCACAGATTTTATGTGAGGCTCTGCAGGCATTATTGACAACGTAGTGTGTTTGAAGGAGGTAAATTTATGTCTTGATGGCTACAACATCTGGAAGAAGCAATTGAACTCATTGCTTTTCAGTTTTCTCGTCTTGAGTAAACCTGATTTTGTATTCTAGGGTGATTACTTTGTGACTAACATTGGATTGGTAGACTAGTCCCAGTCAAGTTAATATTTCAGATTAGGGCATTGATTAATTACATGTATTGCTTACTTTAGGGTCAAATCCCAGTTAGAAAATGTGACCTCTGACCTCTTGTGACATGTTTGGCATTGAAATTTCTGAGTTCTCCCGGAGTTCTTCCTGTCGCTACAGATATACATAAACCCAAACTGTAAGTCTTCTTTGTGCGTAGGTTGCCTTTGAAGTCGCACCTAGGTACACATTATGTCTTTATTTACTTAGTAGAAGTTAACTTTATGGGGCCCAATGTCCAGGAACTGTTTATTTAAGTGAAATTTTGCTTTGCCTCTGTCCTTTTTTATTCCCTCATTGGGATTATTGCAAAGGAAGAGAATGACCATTGCCTAAGTAACTTCTTTAGAGCTATAAGTTAGTTTGCAAAACTACCAATTAATATTATTATACTGGTCATGTCATCCCAAGGATTCTTCCCTGTATTAGTCCTTGCATTTGCCTTTCAATCTTCATTGACTTATTCTTTCTCGCGTATTTTACCATTAGGAGAAGGACCCAACAGTCCATTCCCAAAACAGCCATTGAAAACCCTATGGGTAGCAGAAAAGCACTGACACAGTGCCAGATATGGCACAGTGTCGGGTAGGATTTCTTTCTGTTGTACACAGAGTTGCTATGAGTCAGACCCGACTGAATGAACCTAACAACAACAAATATATCTAATGAAGTGGCAGGAGTACCTTACCACTATTATAACTGTCACTTTATTTTACATTGTAACACCTTACAGAAGAAGTAATTAATTCTGAGTAACCACAGTACACAGTGAGTTTTTTCCAGAATGCCAAATTCTTAAGGCATTAATCTTGCCTTGAATTCCTGTCTAACTATTTTCATGTGTTTGACATTTCTTTGCAGTTCTGTGAAGGAAACATTACAGACAAGGCATACAAAAATGTAAATAACCTTGAGGAATAAGACAGCAGTACCAAATAAAATGAGAGGTATAAGACAGTAGGAATTAGTCGCATCTGATTAGGGCAAATTGATTTGTAACACTATAGACTCTACGTGAGGGCGAGCTTCAGAGGGAGTTTGGAAGCCCTGGTGGAGGCAGAGGAGAGAGTCAAAGCTTAGATTGTCTGGATCAAGTGATGGGACTGTGAGACTTGAAGGGAACACGGGCAGAAAGGCAGCTAGGGCCAGATTAGGAGGTTTGTAAATGCCAGATTTTTATCCTGTGGCTAGAAGGGAATAACAAATATTTTTTAAATATGGAAATGGCTAAAGGAAAGCACGCTCATTTTTTCCTCTCCAGCTGGATTGAATTGTCATCTTAAAGGTCTCCTTGCTGCTTCCTGCCCTGAAAGGAGAAGGATTTCGGCACCGTGAAACCAACTGTGCTTCCAGTCCTCCACCCCTAGCTAGGCTCTGCTTGTTCCCATTGTGGGTGTCACATGTTTTACCAAAACATCATCTTATCATATTGCTTCCTTCTTGCAAATCTTTTTCTCTTGTTCATAAATTCCACATGCAATGCATCATCTTACCAAGTGGCTCCAGTATTGCAGAGCTTCTTTTGCACGTGAAGTCCATGTGCAAAGATGTGGCTGTCCTGGCCTGCCTCGCTGTTACCTCCCGCTACTCACCATGCTGGGCTTTCTGCATGCCCACCCATCCCTCACTTTCCCAGGACGCCTGTGCCAGATTCCTCATCCAGTCATCATCTCCTAAACTTTATGGCTTCCCAGATAATTTTGTAAATTTTCATGTTCTTCTTAAAATCCTCCTGATTTCCTCATTGTGCATTGTGCATTGTGCAATGTCCCTGAGTGGGACATTTGTACAAAGCTCTTCACAGTTAGATCCTAACATTGCTGTCTCCTTTTTATACCAAGCTTCTCCCCATTTGTTATGGTTTGAATCAAAACTGTCCCTCCATGTTCATGGTTTCAGTGCGTGGTCCCAGGTGGTGGTTCTGTGTGCGGAAGCAGTGGAAGTAGGTGGGACCTGGCTTGTAGATGTAGGTCGTTGGGGGCCGGCCGTTGAAAGTTTTACCCAGACTCCTGCTTCCGGTATGCGCTCTTTGCTTCCTGATGCCATGATGTGAAGGGCTCTGCTGCCCCACTCCCCAGCCACTAGGGACTGAGCCCCTCTGCACTGTGAGCTAAGGGAAGCTCCTGAAGTTGGTCTGTCAGGTTTATCGCCACAGTGACACACAAGCTACCACTCGGTGTTCCATCTGATGAGCCTCTTCTCAATTTCTTGAGCACACAATTCTTTGTTTTGTATTTTTCCTTCATTTGTGGACAGAGTCACACCCATTCTTTTAAGATCCAACTCACACAACATCTTTGAGATTTTGCTACATTCCTTAGTATAACCAACCCCAGTCTCCTTTCCCTTTGCTCCTGTGGTAATACGTAAAATTCATTTTTATAGTTTATTAAAGTTGCTTATGATCTTTGAAAAATAGTTGTGTCCTTTGCTGATTGTGAGCACCTTAATGGTAGAGACTGTGTTGAAAGTGTTATTGTGAAGTGTAATAGTTGGGGTGTTAATAGAAGTTAATAGAAGTAAACTATAGCTGGAGCTATAGTTCAGTGGTAGAGTGCTTGCCTAGCATGTATGAGGCCCTGGGCTTGGGCTCCAGCACACACATAATAATACTTTGTTTTGTTAACTGAGGAAATAGCTTCAAGGAGGCTTATGTTGATAGCATCAAATGAGTCATCATTTTGTGACAAGCACAATCCATTATAATATTTATTTGTTTCATTTAATTTTCACAACTCTATGGGAGGTGGTATCATTATCTTCATATGGCTGATAAAAATAATGCAGCTCAGGAAAGTGAAGTCAATTGGCTAAAACCCCACAAGTTGTCAAAGGCAGAACTGAAATTGGCTGTATGTCTGTCTGCTCTTGCAGCGTAAGCTCTTAACCATTAAATATTGCCTTCCACTGTTTAATGGAATTATATTTGTAATCTTGCGAACTTTGAAATTTTCAAAACATGATCACCTACATGATCATTATATATTGTCTCATTTCCTGAACCCTGAAGTTAAAGTAACCCCAGTATACATGAGACTATGTGACTATAGGGATAAATTATTTCTCCTAAATTAAGTGTTAGAATCAAGAAGAATTTAGTTCTTCAGAATATATTCTAAAATTTTAAGATAAATCCATTAATGAAATATCCATAAAGAAGCTGGTTTGGAAACATTGTTACTTTCTGTTCAATGCAATTTTATAATAAAATATGTAGGGGCTGGGATTTAGCTCAGTTGGTAGAGCACTGCGCTGCAGTCTCTGAGGTCCCGAGTTCAATTCCCAGCACCGCAAAAATGGGAGAAGGGCCTGGCAACACACTCCCAAGGCAATCCCAAAACAGTCAGCCATTGAAAACCCTATGAGGGTCGCTATGAGTCAGATACTGACTCGACGGCACCTAACAACAACAACATGTATAAAGTGCCTGTAGCCTTAGCACTGTGGCAGCCAATCCCGTCAGATCTTAGAAACTAAGCAGGGTCGGGCCTCGTTAGTCCTTGGATGGGAGACCGCCTGGGAATACCAGGTACCGTAGGCTTGTGAGAAGGACCAGGCAACCCACTCCCAAAAAACAATCAGCCATTGAAAACCCTATGAATAGCAGAGAAGCACTGACAATAGTGTTTCGCCTGTTGTACATAGGGTTGCTATGAGTCGGACACCGACTCTATGGCACCAGACTACAACAACAATCTATAAAGCAGCTTGTTGTTGTTGTTAGCTTCCGTCCAGTCGAGTCCAACTCATAGCGACCCTCATAGGGTTTTCAATGGCAGATTGTTTCGGGATTGCCTTGGGAGTGGATTGCCAGGTCCTTCTCCCATTTTTGTGGTGCTGGGAATTGAACTAAGGACCTCAGAGACTGCAGCACAGCGCTCTACCAACTGAGCTAAATCTCAGCCCATAAAGCAGCTAGTGGCAGAATATTATTTTTAAAAATATTTTATTTTATTTCCAAAAGTAATATAACCATATCATAGGATACTTAGAAAACAAAACCAGGAAAATAACCACCTATAATTTCTCCACCCAAACTCAAGATACTCATTTTTATTTCTTTCTTTCCAGTCATTTGTCATGTGCATGTTTGTTATCTTAGCATTATTTAGCCCTCTTCCAATTGCTGAATGGTGACAATAAATTATTATTTGTAATGATTATATAATATTCTATCTGATGAGACTGCTCTGGAGTGTCAGAGGGGGAGGAGGAAGGAAAAGCAAGATAAATGAACATTTAAGATTTATATTATTTACACTCAAAACAATCACAGAGTGCTGTTATTAATTTTATTTTATACACATGCAGATAAAGATCTGCAAGTTTAGATGACTTATCTGCGGGCAAACAGCTAAGTGAGCAAAAGCTGGTATGGGACCCAAGCTGTATGTGACTTTACAGGGGCCATGCGTGCGTTTCCACTTATTTCCATGTTAGCTCCATGCGTCATCTGTTAAATTCTTATAACTCTAAGTGCTCCCATTACACGAATATCCATTTATACAAATAATGAAGTGAAAGCTTGTTGTTGTTAGGTGCCATCGAGATGGTATCTGACTCATAGCGACCCTGTGTACAACAGGTGAAATACTATTGTCAGTGCTTTCCTGCTGTTCATAGGGTTCTCAATGGTGGATTGATTTTTGGGAGTGGGTTACCAGGTCCTTCTTCCAAGCCTGCAGCACCTGGTGTTACCAAGTGGTCTCCCATCCAAGTACTAACCACACCCAACAGACACTGCATAGCTTTGGAGATCTGAGGGGATCGGATGCCACAGGGCTACAGCTGCAGGCTATTTATACAAATAATGATGTGAAAGCTTAGAGGAGTAAACTCAGTAGCAGGATGCATTAACTTGTTAAGTGAAAGGCACAGGAATGAGCACTGCACATTCATTACCTTGTTTAGCTCCTACCATGCCCTATTGGTGAGTATTATCCTCTCCCTTCTTAATCACCCTGGTGCCATTGTTATAGTCTAGGGTGACCTGGGCTTTTCAGTATTGTTACCGTGTTCCAGATCTCCTCCTATTGTAGTAAACAACCGCATTGCCCAACTCTTTACCGCCACACCACAAATGCCGGCGCTTCCCTTTTGT
Source organism: Pedetes capensis (assembly GCA_007922755.1). Classification (NCBI taxonomy): domain Eukaryota; kingdom Metazoa; phylum Chordata; class Mammalia; order Rodentia; family Pedetidae; genus Pedetes; species Pedetes capensis. Next base: position 15,163 of record VMDO01028325.1, read on the forward strand.
CCTGTGCACGGACTACACTGAGGCAGATTCCTCCTTGACCATGGGACGCTCATAGTACAGATACAAAGGCTGCCTCCATCTCTGCGTTCCTTTGCCCTTGTGTACAAGGGGTTTACTTCCCTGTCCATCTGCATATCTTTGACATCGTTCACTCCCCCAAACTCTCCCTCTCAGATCTGTTTAATTCCCATTTCTGGATTCATTCGTGAGTTTAGCAGACGTTGGTGTGAGCTCCTGGGCTTCTGGTGGCGGTGTCTCTCATTCTCTGCTCATTTTTCCATTGGGTTTGTTTTCTTTTCCTCCTGATTTGCAAAAGTTCTTTCTATTCAGACATTAGTTCCCTCATCGATTTTAGGCTCTATAAACGTGTTCTTTTGTTCTGTGATATGTTTAACTTTTTCTATAATGTTCTTTATTGAACAGAAAATTTAATTTTGGCGTGAACAAGTCCAATCTCTTTGTCCTAATGTTTGGTGCTTTTGAATCTTATTTAAGAATTCTTGTTTTCTTAAGGCAGCCTTAACAGTATTTCCTACATTTTCTTCTACTGACCTCATCATTTTACCTATTACAGGTTGGTCTTTAATCCATCCATTTCGTGTGATAGTTAAGGGTCTAGTTTTATTTTTCTCTGTAGTGATTTTACCTTCTTTAGAGTCTAAACCCAAGAGTCAAAAATCTCTGTGGGAGACACCCAGGACCTCCTATAGCTGAAAAGAAAAGAAGGGGAACTAGAAGGAGTTCACAGATTTAGGGAAGGAGGCTGGAGGGGCTTGTCCAAGGAGCCTTGTAAGATTCCCTCCCTTGCTCCTGCTCTCATTATTAACCTGGGTGGGTATTTGAACTGATATTTGGTTTATTCTTTAAACTGTACAGATAGTTAAAAATATTTCCTCATGCATGTAATTTTGGAACGAAGACACTTAAGGAAGAAGTAAATGGGGGGAAAAATAGATGATGAGGGGCGAGGAGGGTGGGGCGCAGACAGGAGGAGGATTAATGACCCCGCCTCCCTGTGCACTGCTGTAGTGTCAGGAACGCTGTTTCTTTGTTCTCAGCAATGCATCTCAGTCACACGCGGGCGTATGAGACCCCTTTCCGCTCCGTCAGGTTACTGTGGCATTCAGTAATAATGATCCTTTAAGTCAACTGTTTCTTTTTAGCTATTTCTTTTTCTTTTTCTTTTTCCTTTTTTTTTTTTTTTTTTTTTCAGTACTGGAGGTTGAATCCAGGGCCTCGTGCTTGCATGCTCTGCAAGTGCTGGACCACTGAGCTGCACCCTCAGCTCTTTTTTAGTTTGGGGACAGGTCTTGCTAAATTACGCAGACTGCCTCTGGTCTCGAACTTGCGATCCTCCTGCCTCCACCTCCTGAGTTGCTGGGATTACAGGTGTGCGCCACTGTGCCTGGTGTTCTTTTTAGCTATTTCTCTTTTCTTCTACTACAGACTTTTCTATTGGAGAAGGACGTGGTAGTCCACTCCTGAAAACAATCCCAGAACAATCAGCCATTGAAAACCCTAAGAGGGTCGCCATGAGTCGGACAAGACTCAATGGCACCTAAGAACAACATAAACAGACTTTTCTGTGCCATAATGTCAAACTGGAAATGATATTCTAATTACATGGACATTATGTTATTTGAATGCTGTTTCAAAAATCCCTGCTCCTACTATAGAAAGTGTATTCTGCTAAGTATTATTGGAATAGAATTCTAGTAACTGTCATCAAGAGGAATTTTATTTAGAATTGAAAAAGAAGGTCTAGTTACTTTGCTTTTAAGTACTTTTCTCTAATAAACTGGATAAAATATATAATTTTGTTGTGAACAGTGTATAATTGAGATAAGTATAAAAGTTTTTAAATGTATATGACTTTAAAAGACGTTATAATTTTTGAAAGAGAATCTATTCAAAAAATTAGGTTACACATCAAAAAATTTGCTAATTGTTGATTTTTGTCTTAGAGCTTTGTTAAAATAGGTTCTGTACTAGCTGGGCTCGGTGGCGCACTCCTGTGATCCCAGCAACTTGGGAGGCAGAGGCAGGAGGATCGCAAGTTCGAGAACAGAGGCAGTCTGCGTAATTTAGCAAGACTTTGTCTCAAAAAAAAGGAAAAAAGTAATAAAAATTAAAAACGGGGGGGGGGTGCTGAGGGTGCAGCTCAGTGGTCCAGCACTTGCAGAGCATGCAGGCACGAGGCCCTGGGTTCAACTCCTAGTATTGCAAAAAAATAAAAAATAAAAAATAGGTTCTGTACTAATGCTGAGCTGTGCAAAATAAAGTTAAATTTGGTTTAAGGCTAAAAATACATACAAGAAGAGAAAGCAAGCCGGGCGCGGTGGTGCACTCCTGTAATCCCAGTGGTTTAGGAGGCAGAGGAAGGAGGATTGCAAGTTCGAGACCAGAGGCAGTCTGCATAATTTAGCAAGAGCCTATCTCAAAAAGTGAAAAGATGGGCTGGGGATGCAGCTGAGTGGTCCAGCACTTGCAAAGCACGCAAGCACGGGGCCCTGGGTTCAACCCCCAGTACGACAAAGAAAAAGAAAAAGAAAAACAAAAGAAGAGAAAGCATATCAAAAATATTTTAAATAATATAATTGGATTTTAATGTAAAAATTTGAAACATTCTGTTTCATTATAAGCCATTGATTAATTCACACTTTCAACTGCTGGGGAATAGAGAGAAAGATTGGAGGAGAACATTGATAACTGGAGTAATGGTGGAAGGGACACTAGTAATAGTTCTGCTGGATGATGTGTGGGCCAAACAGTCCATAAAATGCCATCCCCTTTCATCATGAAGAAAGAACATAAGCCTTTGTGTGTACACATGTGCATTGTATTCATACATGTTTATCAGATAAATATATAAGCTAATTTTATTAGAACTATATTTGTGACCAAAATATTTGGGGTACAATTAGAAAAAAGACATAAAGTAGAATAAGGCAATGTTAGAACTATGAAGCAAAGTGAAATGAAGTTTAGGATATAAGGTAGAGTCAGGAGTAAAGCCAATATAAGAAAGTTTTCCATGACATTCTACTACTTGTAAAGGTTCCGTTAAAATTTGGCTTTCACCTTTCTAGGAGTTAATACAAAGGGGAAGCTGCAAAATTTAACAATGTCTATAAAGCAGATTAATTACTTAGGTGAACCACAGCTATTTCTGATAGTAATAAAACTAGAAAGAAATTTATCCCTGGAGTTTTCAGGAAGTTAAGCATTTTCTAATTGCTGTGAAGTTCATGTCAGGTGGCAGACTGCAGTTGTGTGTCTTGAGCAGTCAGGATGAAATGTCAGAGGTAATTTTTATTGAATTGTTACTGTAATATAATACACGGTAACCCAAAACAGTACTCTGCTGTTGCTTGTGCTCTTTTTCGGACCATACAGGAAATCAACCATAAAATTTATAATATATTTCAAGCCAGGCGTGGTAGTGCACGCCTGTAATCCCAGCGGTTCAGGAGGCAGAGGCAGGAGGATCACAAGTTTGAGACCAGAGGCAGTCTGCGTAACTTAGTGAGACCCTGTCTCAAAAAAAAAAAAAAGTGAAAAAAACACACAAAACTTACAATATATTTCAATTGCAGATATGAAACAACTACATTTTTCTTGAACCTATGCTGATTTTTGCATCATTATACAGATATGTCGTTTGCATTAGTTGTGTCATTATTTTAAACTGGTAAGTGAGTTTTTAAAAAGTTAGTAGTTTGGGGTTCAGCCTAATATAATAATATAAAAAAATTTGAGCAAGTTGTAAAATGTGCAATTTGCTATTCAAAATGAGACTTTGAATTTAAAATACTCCCTTTTAGTAACATGGAATCAGTTTTAACAAAGTAAATAATGTATGTATCATAGGAAAACTGTTTTTTCCCTTGAAGGAAAAATGCCTATTGTAGAGGTCGCATCTAAATCTCCACCTAGTTTTAAAAGTACTGAATGCTTTGCCTTACAACTTCAAAGTCACTGAACAATAAATAGAAATTAGCATCTAAGGTAATTTTTGTCTGACATTTGGAGTGATCACAGAAACTTTTAGCAGAAAAAATATTCGTAATGCCTTTACTATTGATGCAAAGTGTAATGGGAAAGGGGACTTTTTTGGTTAACTGGGATTTAGCTCAGTTGGTAGAGCACTGCCCTGCAGTCTCTGAGGTCCCAAGTTTGATTCCCAGCGCTGCAAAATGGGAGAAGGACCTGGCCACCCACTCCCAAAATAATCCCATTGTATCTCTAATCATTGAACACTATAAGTTATTTTTAATTAATTCAGAAATAAGAGAAATTGGACTGACCTGGAATGACTGAGCTGAAATTATGAAAAACATATGAAAATGTACTAAAGACTCCACCTATCCTGGTTGGGTTTTTTCCATAGAGTTACCGTGGAGCTGTGTGAGGAATAAGGAGTTATGCGAATAGCGCTTCATCCGGGGAACAGAACTGGGGAAGGGTTTGATATTCCAGGACCTGAAAAACAAGCAATTATTAACTTGTCCCTTACATGTCCTGAGTGCCTGTCTCTGACTGTGTGCCACTTATTCATAATAAGTGCAGACTGGACAGACAGATGCAGATGGAGGCTCTAGGATAGGTGGTCTGATGTACCACCCATTTTGGATCCCCTTGATCTACTCAGGCATTGACATGATTCGAAGCTGGGTTTTCAGTTCTTGCGGGCCCCAGTCTGTTTCTAGGCTAGCCCTAAGCATAGTCCTTCAGGTTAACAACCAAGGCTTTTACCCCAACTCCCTTTCTTGGTGTGCCTGAATTACAGTTTTTGTCTTTGGCCCAGTGCCGTTGTCGATTCTGCTTATTAGTTTTTGAGCCTATCACTTGCCTCTCCTAGAGTCAGCAGATGCTCCTTATTAAATGAATGAGTTTTTAGTATTTTTAGTTTTTCTAGTTGATGAAAAGATTGATGTCAACAAGCCTAGTCAACTACTGTACTACTGGTAGCAGAACACATCCCCCCCCCACGCTGCATTCATTTATGCACGGATACAGCTGTGTGTGTGTGTGTGTGTACGTGTGTGTGTACATAATTTAAAATCTTACTCCTTTTAATATTATACCATGAGCATTTTCTTGCACTATTACTTTTTTAAAACATTAATTTCATTAGCTGTGTAGTATTCTGTTGGGTGGCTTTAACGTTGATGATTACGGACATTTAGGTTGTTTTTATTCTATAAAATTTCATGGTGTGAGGAACATTGCTGTAGCCCATTTCAAATTATTTTCTTAGAAGCAGAATTGCTGTTAAAGGACAGAGTTGTCTGTGAAGCCACCAATATAAATGAAACTGCTTTCTAGAAAGTACTTTTCAAAAAGTGATGTCTTAAAGGTACCTGTGTCAATGTGACCTTAAGCAACACTGAGAATAATAATCTTAAATACCTTGTTAATTTAACAGGGGGAAATCATGTTACTGTTTTAATTTTATATTTTAAGGATATAAGGTTGTTGTTATATTTGTTATTAAAGAGGTCACTATTTATTGTTTGCTTTTAATCTACAGAATGGACAGTATTGGTAACTGCTGCAGAAGCTAGGGGGAAAAATGGGTTTCTAATGTCGTTGTCAGGGCTGGGGTTTAGCTCAGTTGGTAGAGTGCCGCTGTGTGCTCCCTGAGGCCCTGGGTTCAATCTCTAGCACCGCAAAAATAGGGGAAGGACCTGGCAACCTACTCCTGAAACAATCCTGAAAATAGTCAGCCATTAGGAATCTTAAGAACGGCAGAGAAGCACTGACATAGTGCTGGGCATGGCAGTGATGGGAAGTGTGTCCTCTGTTCTACATAGGCTCGCTATGAGTTGGACCTGACTCAGTAGCACCTAATGACAACAACAATGTGCTTGTCATGAAGAAACTCCACATTTCGTACAAGTCACAAATTTTGTATCTTTTCATGTAATTTCCATAGCTTTTATACACAGAACTGTTGTTTTGTTTTGTTTTGTTTTGTTTTGTTTTGTGGTACTGGGGGTTGAACCCAGGACCTCCTGTTTGCATGCTTTTCAAGTGCTGGACCACTGAGCTTCACTCTCAGCCCATTTTTTCACTTTTTGAGACAGGGTCTCGCTAAGTTATGCAGACTGCCTCTGGTCTCGAACTTGCGATCCTCCTGCCTCCACCTCCCAAGTCGCCAGCGTGCCCAACCCACAGAATATCTTTTAACACCAACAGATTCAATCAGTATTCACTTAAATTTCCATCTTGAGCTTTATGATATTTTCCTGAGTCTCTTTTCAGCCTCCTGAGACTCTCTGGGCGCTGAACCTGTGGTGCAGCAATAAGGGGGAGGGTGTTTGTAAGGGACGCAGGACAGTACTGGTCTTTGTTATCTGTTTTAACGAGCAGGAACACATCACTGTATTTTGTGGTGGTCCAGTCTTCCACAGGATGTGGCCATGCTTTTTCTATTTTCATTAGCGCGGTCATTTCCCAATACCTTCATTTCAAATACGATGCCAGAGTTTGTGAGATTGACTCATCATTAGGAAATTTAAGGATAGATAATTACTTCCAGGGAACCGTGACTCATGACATTTCTTACTTTTGTAAAAATGTTAAGTAATGGATGTTACCATGAACTGTGTGTGGGGTCTGGATTTGTTTGTTTGTTTTGTAGTGTTTTTTGTCTTGGAAGGCGTAGAAGTGTCTCAGGGGAGATGAAACAATTAGGGTTTTGCAGCCTGTTGCTGGGATGTACTTTTTTCGGTGCTTAGCGACAGTTGGAAAGCAGCATCCTAGGGCTCCAGGCAGGAGAGGCAAATCGTAAGAATGAAATGAATCGCACGAGAGACAGTGATGGAGAACGTGATTGAGGAAGTTCAGCAAAACTGAATAGGACAGTTAAGTGTTAGACATTTCCACGCCATTTTTTTCTGCAAGTAAACTCAAAATAGGAGACTAGAAGTTCTCTGCAAATGTATCTCACGCCCAACTGGTATTTTTGAGGGTTTTTTTTTTTTTTTTTTTTTTTGAAGGTAAGTCCCTGTGGTGGATTAAGCAGTTTTTAAGGGAATGAGAAATTTAGAGGGTCCTGCACCTGAGTTATTAGCATAAATATTTTTCACATGAAGCAAATTTACCTGAGTATTAGATGGTCAAAAAAAACGAATAGTGAGAACCTTTCTTATATTATATATATTATATATATTATATATTATTATATATTATATATATTATATATAATATATTATATATATTATATATTATATATATTATATATATATATCAGGTATTATATAAATCACTGAACCTTCAAAGTTTATAATTAACTCAAAACGATCTTAAACCTTGTCAAATATACTTGGCCTATAGTGCTCAATTTGTTGTTGTTAGGTGCCGTCAAGTTGGTGTCCGGCTTATAGTGACCCTGTGTACAACAGGCGAAACACTATTGTCAGTTCTTCTCTGCTATTCATAGGGTTTTCTATGTTGGATTGATTTTTGGGAGTGGGTTGCTGGGTCCACCTCCCAAATAGTGCTCCATAGGATCACATTACTCCCCTATTTACTGAGTACTTACAGTGTTCTGGCTCAATTCTAAACCTTTTTCTCTACTTTTTAAGAAAAATACATGAGAATCAGCTTCTTCAAACTTAGTTTTTAAAGATAACAGAGCAAAAGGATTGAATAGGAAAAAAGTGAGAATTTCCTCAAGTTTAGGTATTATTTATCAGTTTGTATTTCTTAACATTTGCCTGTGTTAAAAATAACAAATATGTGTTCTTAGCCTTTGGATGAAGCTTTTAATACATTTGCTGTTGTTAGGTGCTGTCGAGTCGCGTCTGTCTCATAGTCCACCCTCATACATACTTATCCTTTATCCTAATTTGCCTACGCCCATCTTTCCATTTGGAAGACATGGAATCCTTACCTCATAGCTGTCACATGCTCAGGGTGAACCGGTATTAGGAAGAAGCCTTTCTTTTCCTCCTTGTTCTGTGTTCTATGTAGGACGAATCCTTCAGGCACATCTCCAGTACCCTCTCCTGATCCTCATCCCCGTTGAAAGGCTCCCCGATCCCAGCCCACTTGTCATCACTTACATCTTTTGTGTTTTCTCAAAGACAAAAGATGGCCGAATGGCCAGAATATATTGCTTTAACTGACTCCAGTTCTTACTGAACTAAGAAAGTTGATCCTAGCATGTTATTACTGAGGAAAAAGTAAAATCTTACTGTGTTTTAGTCCATGCTTGAAGCTGTTTGAGTGTACAGTGGCTGAGAAACCATTTGTCTGGTGGAGGCCCCACAAAGGAGTAGAGAAAATGATGTCACTGAGTAATAAAATACAATGGCATTCTTTTGAGCAACCCAAGACTGGAAAGGAATGTCTGTCTTCAAACATGTGCCAAAATACTATGTCTAGCCCCGTGTAACCAGCCCACCAATCACCACCTTCAGCTATCACATTTAATGGCAAACTATGTTAAGAATTCTCTACAAAATCTAAAGCAAGACACTACTACCTGTGGTGTACATTTTACTGTTGTTGTTAGGTGCCATCAAGTCAGTATCTCACTCATAGTGATCCTGCATACAATGGGCGAAAAACTATTGTCAGTGCTTCTCTGCTGTTCATAGGGTTTTCAATGGCGGATTGATTGTGGGAGTGGGTTGCCGGGTCCTTCTCCCTTGGGTCCTTGCTCCCAAGCCTGCAGCACTTGGTGTTCCCAGGCAGTCTCCCATCCAAGGACTAACCAGGTCCAACCCTGCTTAGCTTCTGAGATCTGATGGGATCAGACCCCACAGAGCTACGGCTGTAGGCTTGTACATTTTA
>VMDO01028326.1:0-24084 GCA_007922755.1 Pedetes capensis
GAGAAAGTATAGTCTTTTCAGTAAGTGATGCTGAGAAAACTGGATATGAATATGCAGAAGAATGAAACTAGATCTTAGTCTTTCACCACATACAAAAACTCAGCTCAAAATGGATTATAAGGTTTAAAATTATAAAGCTATCAGAAGAAAATATAGGGGAAATGTCTCCTTTCATTGATTCGAGCAGATAATTTCTGTATAAAAATCCCCAAACCATAGGCAACAAAACAAATTGGCAATGATATTACATCAAAATTCTTCATAGAACAAAAAATCATCAACAGAGTGAAGAGACAATTTATAGAATTGGAGAATATATGCAATCCATACATCTGAGAAGGGATTAATATCCAAAATATAGAAGAAACTCAAAAAACTCATGAAAACACATAAACCAATTTAAAAACATAGGCTAAAAGCTGAATATGACAGTGCATGTCTGAAATCCCAGCATTTAGGAGGTCAAGGCAGGAATGTTATAAGTTAAGGATCAGCCTGGGCTCCATAGAGTTCCAAGCTAGCCTAGATTACACAGCAAGATCCTGCCTTAAAAACCAAACAAATAAATAAAATTAAGCTAAGGATCTCAATAGACTTTTCTCAAAAGAAGACATACAAATGGTCTTCAGTGTATGAAAAATATTTCAACAACAGTAATCATGGCAGGCAGAGTTAACAAGAGAGAGAATCTCACTATCAATATCTATCTATCTACCTACTTAACCTGTGTGTGGTGTGTGCATGCGTGTGTGTGCGTGTGTGTGTGTGTGTATGCATGTGTGTTTATAAGATGATATCTGCACAGAGTGGTAGCCACTCAATCCAAAGAACTGGAAACCTGAAAAGCCTCTGCCCAGCACCAGGTCTGGAAACTGCAGGTCTGGTATTGAATCTGCACTAAAGCTGAGAAAATCATAGTCCACTGGATTCCCCTCTCTATCATACTTCCTCCTTCCTCAGCTCTGCCTCTGGATTCTGCCACATGCATTCAGGGGTAGGTCTCTTCTTCTCAGTTACTCATGCTTCTATCAGTCTTCTCTGGAGACACCCTCACATATTAATTCCAGGAATCTTAATCTAGTCAAGTTGACAATGAAAGCTAACCATGACGTAAGGGAAATAGAAACTAAGAGATACAACTTCAAATGTGTTAGAATGGCTACTATGGAGAAGATAAAAGATAAGTTTTAATGAGGATGAGGAGAGTAAAGAATTCTTGTACCTTGTTGGTGGGACTGTAAATTACTACCATAACTATGGAAAAGAGTGTGGATGTTCCTCAAAAATTAATAATGGAATCACCATCTGATTCACCTGTCCCACTACTGGGAATATATCAAAAGGAATAAAATCAGTATGTGGAAAAGGCATCTTCACTCCCTTCTTTCTTACAGAATTATTTACAATATCCAAGATAACAAATCAGCCCATGTCTGTCAACAGATAAGTAGATATAGAAATTATGGTATATATAAATAATAGGATACTATTAAACCTTAATAAAGGTGAAAAGAAGGAAATTAAGTCATTTGGCCCAACATACATGAACATAGAAGACATTATAAGACAAATACCACGTTCTTATTTATATGGGGAGAGTAAAAAGTTGAGCCCACAGAAATAGAGCATAAAATGGTAGTTATTGGAATAGGGCTGTGGGAGCGTTATGGAGATGTCTGTCAAAGGACAAAATTTCAGTTGGGCAAGAATTATGATTTTAAGAGATAAGTGTCTGTCATGGTGGATACAGTGAATAATAATGTATTTTATATATGAATATTGGTAAGAGAAGATTTTAAGTATTCTCACCTCAAAATATTGGAAATATGTGAGGTGATGCAAATGTGAGATAATTTGATTTAGCCATTCCACAATGTGTGTGTATCAAATGTCATGTTTTATCACATAAATACAATTTTTGTCGGTGGAAAAATAAATAAAAAGAAGGCATAGGATTCCAGTAAGTATCACTCAGAAACAGTTCTGTCTACTTCATTCTTAATACATTAAATTCTATGTGTGTGTGCCCACATTTATATAAAAATAAATAGAAAATCTCTACATTCATAAAGGGTACAGAAGCACAATATAAAGGAGAAGGAAATTAATTGAGTCATAGTAATGTTATTAACTAATTGGATAATGTGGATAAATGGTTTAAAGTCTAAGTTTGCCAGGCTGTTTCTTTCTAGCATTCATTGAGTAAAATGACTTTATTTAAAATATTCATCATTCTATGATTCCAAAATACTACTTTTCTGTTTACTTAATTACATTGCTCACCTTTCTTTCCCATATCACAGATAGCTGTGACTCTTTAGTGGTAGCACATACAATCACCTAGGAGTATGGAAAGACCAAGCAGTAAAAATTATATTACTGATTAAGTAAAACTCTACTTAATATATTGATTCATTTATTTGAAAAAAAAAACCAACCAAGCAAAGAAATTATGCCTTCAAAGTCTGGAAGAAATTATAGTGTTTTACTAAAACTAGTAATTTAGAGACTATAGAAGATTAGATTATTAATGAGCAAATATTCACTCCTCTCTTCAATCATCAAGGGAAAAGTATGTTTCCCAGAATCCAAAATTTAGGACATAACAATAAGAATGCCTTTGGACAAAAGAATATAGGTGGAAGTAATGGTTTATACCTCTTATTTGGGGCATGATAAGACATAACACAATCTTGTACATCTCTCTTTTGTTCCTGCCTGCCTTTCTACCATGAGTTTACCATGCCTTGAGTATCTGCTGGGCAAGGGGAATGAAGACACATGGAGCAGACATGGATCTAACTTAGAACCTAGATCAAAGCCACAATGAGCACAGTGTAGATCAGACAATCTCCACATGACCCAAAGAGACTAGGTTAAGGAAAAATGCCTACCATTTTATGCCCCGATACAGTGTGGCTGTTTTCCATGTACCATTAAATAACGAATTTACACCAAGACTGGACAAGTTTAATTGAATACTTCATTTTTTTTTTTTATAAAATTCTGTCACAGCACCACGAGTAGCTGCATTTAATGTGTTTTTGTGTCTTCAGGTAACTCTATTTGTCATAGTGAAGACTCTGTGGAAGGATCTTCTTCCATGACACTCACTTTGAATAGACCTAAAAAATTACCCTCAGTCACTTTTATGTCTAGTGACTATGAATTGAGACTTCCTCATTTGGAGAAACTTTAACTTCTCACTCTAAATTCTTTAGAGAACCAACACGAAGATTCAGAGGATAAGAATGACTTAACCTGATGTAGTCTTCGTTGCTTCTCCATGATATGGTGAGCCTTGATGAGTCCTTGAGGTTTCCAGAAAGTGTTTTACCAAAATGACAAAGGAGTTAATTTTCAAAGAATTGCTGAAAAGTATTTATATTTTTTAGCATAGAGGGTAGACTGCTGTTATTAGCCACCTAGAGCTTTAGGTTGCTTTTACCAAGCAAGATTCTGTATTTTTTTTTCCTTCATAAGCATTAAAACATTCCACAGGGATTCTTTTATAGAATGGGAACTTCAAATTGTTACATGGAGCCTATTACTAGAGTCCACAAATCACAAAGCCATACAAATACATATTTTGTAGAATAGCTTTTCCAACAACTATTTTAGCTAATGAAAATTATCACATTCTACATTTCGTGGGGACTGCTAGGTTGTATCAATATTGCAGACCAAATTAAAGCTACTTAATTTGAAATTTATATGCTTGCTTTATTCTTGCAAAGCAAATAAGTGGGCATATTTCAAAGGCCAGACAGCCTTATCTTGTATCTTAGCTCTAAAGCTTCCTAGCTATATTATTGGATAAATCCATTCCTTTCTCTAACCTCAGTTTCCTCACTTACTAATTGATCATATAATAGTACTTACCTCATCAACACATGGTGGGGGTAATTTAAGTTAATGTACATGAGGAGGTGAGCATATAAGTCCTTGGTAAATGTGTGCAACATAAATGTTATTATCTCTGAAAAGAAAATCTGTCCATTCAAGAACAATTTTCAATGTTAGCTGATAGTTCTGGAAGATGGAGACCATTTAGAAATGAGACTAAATGAGATGTAACCCTATAAACTTATGTGTGATTCATTACAAAATAATTTTGTTCTTGCTACAATTCTGTCACAAGGTATTCACTCAGGAAAAGAGGATTGCCATGAGCTGAAATCCTATAGAATGTCAAGCCAGGTGCTAGGTATGTGAATAAAATGATGCATTAACTCACACACCTAACAAATGACTGGACAGGGCTTGGCTAAGAGCTCTGCTTTAAAGCATGCTGTTAATGTAAAACTCTCCCTTTCCACAAGTTTTTTGTTGACCATATCATCATTTAATTTCTTCCTCTTTGTTCCTTTCATTAATATTAAACTCAGGTGGAACAGGACAGGATAGAGCTGATGGTATACTGGATTTGGAGGGATGTGGTGGATAGTACATAGAATAATTGGTAGAACTCAGAGGCAAAAGAAAGAAAAAATCAATTAAGTATTTATTTTCATAGGAATATGGGTAAATTTTATTGGATAATAAACTTATATACAGAAAAAGGAGATATATTGAGTATAGCTGTTGAAAAAACATTTCAAGTCACTGATTTCAGGGTAAACAGCAATGGACTAGAGAGGTAGAAAATGTAAAGAGTTTGTTGTTGCTGCTGATAGATTCTGTCAAGTTGGGTGCAGCACAGAGTAACCCTATGTACAACAAAATCAAGTACTCCTCGACATTGTGCCATGCATACAATATTTATATCTTTAAGTCCATTGTTGGAGCCACTGTGTCAATCTATCTAGTTGAGGGTCGCTTTTTTTTTCCTTCACCTGCCACTCTCCCAAACACGATGTCCCTCTGCAGGGACTGGTCCTTCCTGACATGTCCAAAATACTTAAGATGCAGTCTGGCCATCTTTGCAACCAGGGAACAGTCTGATTGTACTTCAACTAGGATGGATGTGTTGGTACTTTTGGCAGTCCACGTTATATTCAATATTCATCCCCAACACTATAATTCAAAAGAAACAATTCTTCTCCTTATTCACTGTCCCTTTATTCACTGTTAGGTTTCATAAGCATATAATGCAACTGAAAATACCATGGTATGAGTCAGGTACACCTCAGTCTTCAATGTAATATCTTCAATTTTCAGTACTTTAAAGAGATCTTTCGTAATAGCTTTTCCTAAGCAATGTGTCTTTTGATTTCTTGACTGCTGCTTCTGTGGTTATTGATTGTAGAACGAAGCATAGCAAAATCTTGGACAAACTCTAGCTTTTCTCCATTTATCATGATGATGCATACTGACTCAGTTGTAAGGATTTTTGTTTTGTTGATGTTGAGGCTCAATCCATATTAAAGGCTATGTTTTTGATATTCATAAGTGTTTCAAATCCTCTTTACTTTCAGCAAGAAGAGTTGTATCATGTGCACAATGAAGGTTGTTAATGAGTCTTCCTCCAATCATGATGCCATGTTCTTTTTTATAAAATCCCTCTTCTTAGATTATTTGCTCATCATAGATATTGAAGAGGTAAGGTGAAAGATACAACCCTGATGCACACCTTTTCTGACTTTAAGCCAGGCAGTGTTTTCCTGTCCTGTTCCAACAACCACCTCCTAGTCCATATGCTGATTTCTCGTGAGTAAAATTAAGTGGTCTGATAATCCCATTCTTTGCAATGTTATCTATAATTTGTTTTGATCCACACAGTCAAATGCTTTTGATTAGTCAATAAAACATAGATAGATATCTTTGTGGTATTCTCTGCTTTTGACCAATATCTACCTGACATCAGCAATCATGCCCCTGATTCCACACCCCTTTCTGAATCCTCTGGTTTTCTCGCAGTTCATTATATACTGCTGCAGTTGCCTTTGAATGATCTTTAGTAAAATTTTACAAGTATGATATTAATGGTATCATTTGATAATTTTCACATTTGGTTGGATCCCCTTTCTTGAGCATAGGTACAAATATGGATCTTTCCAGTCAGTTATCTAGGTAGCTGTTTTCTAAAGTTCTTGGCATAAAACAGTGAGCACATCAGTGCTATATCTATTGTTGAAACATCTCTGTTAGTATTCCATTAATTTCTGGAGCCTTATGTTTACCAATGCCTTTAAGGTGGCTTCCATATCTTCCTTCAGTACTATTGGTTCTTGATCATATGCAACCTCTTGAAATAGTTGATCATCCACTAATTCTTTTTGGCATAATGATTCATTATATTCCTTCCATGTTGCTTTGATGCTTCCTTTATCATTTAATATTTTCTCTGCAAATCTTTCACTATTGCCACTTGAGGCTTGATTTCTTTATTCAATTCTTTAAGCTCAAGAAAAGCAGAGCATGTTCTTCCCTTTTGGTTTTTTCTCTTCAGCTCTTTGCATATCATTATAATATTTGATTTTGTCTTTTCAAGCTGTCCTTTGAAATTTTGTGTTTATTTCTTTAACTTCTTCATATCTTCCTTTTACTTTAGTCATTTGACATTCAAAAGTTGGTTTCAGAATCTCTTTTGACATGTGATTTGGTCTTTTTAAAAATTTTTCCTGTCTTCTTAAGAACATTTTCCTTTCCTCATGAATATTGTCTTTGATGTCATGCCATAAATCCTCTAGTCTTTGATCATTAATGTTTAATATATCAAATGTGTTCTTGAGATGGTCTCTGATCTCAGTAAGATATACTCAAGGTCATACCTTCACTCTCATACACTTGTTCTAGTTTTTCTCAGTTTCAATTTGAACCTGCATATGAGCAGTTGATGATCTGATCCAGAATCAGCACCTGGTCTTGTTCTGACTTCTGATTTGAGATTTTCTATCATCTGTTTCCACAAATGTAGTTAATTTTGTTTCTGTATATTCCATCTAGTGAATTCCATGTGTATAGTCCCTGCTTATGTTGGTGAAAACATATATTTGTCATTGGTCTGACAAAATTCTATCATGTGATCTCCAGCATTGTTTCTGTCACCAATGCTCTATTTTCATCTACTGAGCCTTCTTTGTTTCTAACTTTTGCATTCCAGTCACCAGTAATAAGCAGTGCATCCTGACTGCATGTTGGATCAATTTTAGACTGGAGTAGCAGGTAAAAATCTTCCATTTATTCATTTTTCACCCTACTGGTGGATGTGTAAAATGTAATAGTAGTCATATTAACTGAATTTCCTTGTAGGTGTATGGCTATTATTCTATCCTTAACAGCATTACTTCAGGGTAGATCTGAGGTGTCCCCCCTCCTGTTATACAAAATAAAATTGAGAAAGAATGATGAAACATATTTGAAAAAATGGAATAGATGCTCCAACTGAGACTTGGAACTTCAATGGTCTTGATTGTGGGAGTCCCTCCTTGCATTAATTAAATTATAATGAGATATGAAACAAGTAAACAAAATAAGTTGAAATTAAGGAGAAATAACTATGTTAGGGAATATACTACTCAATATGCTTTCTGAAAACCAGCAGCACTGGCAACACCTGGCAGTTCAAAATTCAGAAACTTATGTTTCTATCTAAGAACTATTTAATTGTAATCTGTATTTTAAAAAACCCACAAATGATTAATTTGCATTAAAATTTGAGAAATACTGATCAAGTTATTTCTTCTTTGATAAACTGTGAGTGGTGGTTGTAAAATGAATGTGTGTTGAGATGAGATTGAAGTGATATGCCAATGAATTATAAATCGAAGTAATTTTATTGAGCATGTGAAATCAGATTTGAGATACTGATGACCTCTAATATAATCCCTAACAAAATGAAGTCAATACCTCAGGAGTGAGTGAATACATCTTGTGTCACTCTGTCTAGTAGATTGCGGTTGAATCAAGGGAGGAAATTCAAGGACAAAGAGAGTTGTGTCTATCCTTTGGTACCTTGAGATATTATCCTGCATCTCGTGGCCATTTAGGAGTGATGAAAACCCTCTAAAGGAATTAAGAAAGAGAATGGGAACAAATTCTGTTGAGTATATTTATAAATCTACCAACTACACTAAATTATTCCTGGCTTCTGAACATATTACAAGAAATTATGATCAATTTGTCAAGGGACATGTATCATAGAAATGTTAAGAGATTCTATGAATGCCTTGATGTCTGCAGGACCATGCAAAAATAAGTTGGAAATTGCTTCAGTCTTGTCCAATGGACTCATTTTGGCTGAAGCTTATAAACTTATAAACCTCTGTGATATTAGAGAGTTTACCTTTTTTTTTGTTTGTTTACTGCTATATCACTAGAACCTAGAACAAAGCCCAGCACAGTCTTTGATGAATTTGTGGAATGACTTGAAATTCTTCCCAAAATTTATCCTGTTTCAAACCAGATCTTACCTTCACCATCATCAGAATAGTAAGGTGTCTTATCAGGGTAGTAGACAATTATGTATTAATATCTTATCCCTGTATTCAGGCCTCTTTTGTTTTTCCTGGAAACTCTTGAAATATTGTGTCAGGACTTAAATGTTAGAATCCAGCTGTTCAAGCTTTAGTCAATATTTTAGCCACAAGGATATTATTAGTGTGCTTCCCCCATCCCCTGCATGAAGAGAATCAATTAATTTTTTAAAAGACATGAACATGAAACTTGAACAGATCTTGTATATTATGAATGTTATCAGAATCCAAGTAGAGTTGCTTATGTCAATCCTAACAAATAATTAAAACTAGGAGGTTATGAAGGAAGGGTTCTCATGCATGGTTGCCTGATAACAACTCTCAAAATACTTCCAAGAATCACAACCTTCTGCAAGAACATCTACCCAGCAACTATATGTTCTACCCTAGAAGGCACAACATTTGTTATTAATTCTTTTGGCCAAGGATTATTGTTTTAAAGTATCTTATGTAGTCATCATCATTTTTTTCCTTCAAAAACATCCCATAGCCTAAACCTCTATGAATATACTCATAGTTTACTATGACATGTATATTACCATTTCAGTGGTCTTGTTTTTGTTGTTAGGGGCTGTCATGTTGTTTCTGGCTCATAGTGACACCTATATGGTTTTCATTGGCTGATTGTTTTGGGATTGTTTCAGGAGTGGACTGTCACATCCTTCTCCCATTTTTGTTTTGCTGGGAGTTAATCCAAGGTCCTCAGAAAGTACAGAGCAGCAATCTACTAACTGAACTAAACCCAAGCTCATGCCAATGTTCTATGATTCTCAAATAGACACCACTAATTTTTTCAGAATCTGTCTAATTGTTATTTAGGTTGACAATATCAACAAATAAAAAGGCAAACTATCAAACTGAAAAGGATATAAGATTTCCACATTGACAGTCCAGGTGAAAAAATGCTGATTCTTTTTCACAACACTCTAAGTATATAAGTGAGGGTGTTCAAAGCATCTCTCATGTATGGACTAAAGTCACTTTTCACTCAGAAGCACTGAAACTTGCATAGCTTTATCTTATAGTAATTGTTTAATAGTTACATAGAGTTAGAAAAAGTTGGGTTTGAAGTAACATACATATTTTCTCTAGGAGTTGTGTAAGGTTATTATTGAGACAAAGGAAGGAGGTGACAGAAGGACAAAAGCATAGATACAAAAATAGCCTTGCGTGGTATTTGCTAGGCATGAACTGTGAGGTAGTTATAGCAGTAGACCTCAAAGTGAGGCCCCTAGACCAGCAACATCAGAGTTACTTAAGGACTTATTTGAAATGAAAATATGGTCCCACCAAAACCTAATGAATCATAAAGTTTGCAGGGAAGTCTCAGAAATTGATGTTTTAACATTTCCTCCATATGATCCAATATATGCTGAAGTTTGAGAATCAATATTGTGGAATTCATAAGTTTTGGAGATAAGGCTGGTCAGAAAGAGGGATTTGGATTATGGAAGGAATTGTGGACAGCCCCGAAAGATTTCCAGAATGTAATTATCTGGCATTGGAAAATCCATTGCTGTAGGCTCAGCATAGCCTTAGGTGAATCTCCTTGAGAGTTTTGTATTCTTTCATTAATAAACTAATTTTTTCTGCTAACTTTATTATTTTTGTCTTTGAAAGAAAAAAGGAAGCATTTTCATTGAGTTATTTGCCAGTATTTCTCCATGAGCTTCATTCTTTTGCAGTTTGGATTGATTTATCATGTTTATTGCTTTCTGCTGAAATGGACTTCCTCAAGAGAGTTGCTAAGAGGATGTTGCCTAGAAAATATCCACAGAAGTTTATTAGCTTCTTATGGGACTTCTCATATTGAATATAGTCCAATCCATATTTCAATACACAATAGCTAAAGTCCACGTCCCCAAAGATAACATGGATTAATGAGATCTTCCAGACACTTTCTGAAGTAGGACAATGAAGAAAAATAAATACTGTTACAGACTCTTTTTTTAAGGAAGATATATCTGCTTTCTCAAGTTAATCATATTTAAAATCAGTATGCACTTAGTTTGCGTTATACAGCATCCTTGCCTTTATGAGGTGACTGTTTCACCACTCTTCTGCTCTACCGCTGCCCAATGGCTAAAGAGTTGAAGACAAGAATGTTTTTAGGCAAATACACTTACTAGCAAGAGACCTATTCTGTTGATTAGGTGCGTTACCAAAACATGGGTGCTATTTTTCCTCTGTCCATACAGGTGTCCTCTTGATATTCAGTATATGTGTATATTTGCCTACTTGTTCATCTTTTTGCTCATTCATCTATTCACTTATTTTTGGAGGTGACTGAGGTGCATTTTCTGATTTCTTTCTCTATTTTTCCTTTCCCCCTCTTCTCTAGCATCTAGTTTCTTCCTGCAAGGGGAGAGATCCATGAGTTGGATTACTAAACAATTACAATACCTCATTAACGCACAAATGTAATCACTACTGGAGAAATATAACTAAGAACAAAACCTCTTCTTGACCTAGAAATGCTCTCCACAAACAAGTAGTCACAAATAAAGAAAAAATATGAATAAATATTAAATCATAATGTAGTGCACATCACAAACTACTATAAAGACTGCCAAGACAGAAATAAATCTTACACATTACATATGTGTTCTCAAGATAATCAATAACTAGCACTCAAGTTTGAGGACATGACAGCAACATTTGTCACACACAGTTTATCCTAGGTACCCTTGGGAACTGGGGAGGCTATCTCTGTTAACTCTTTGGCTTTATCCAAAGGACAAATAAACTCATATTTTATGATTGTAAGTAGTTTTAAAGTGAGGCACTTACATTGCTGAACTAATAGCCCCTGAAAACTAGGAAACTATCTTTTTTGATGATTACATTTTAGAAAGATACTTGTGAGACCTAAAGCTAGTAAAAGTCTTATTCAACCTTCAAAAAGATGTAACACAAATTAATAAAAAGATAATTATAAAAGGAAACATCACTACTGATATAGATACTAAAGGAACAATCAGGGGATATTATGATAATTCTATGACTCAAAGTTTGGTAACCTAGATGAAATGGACCAAATTTTGAAAGACAGAATCTAACAAAATTCACAAGATGAGAAGTAAATAATCTGAATAAGCCTATATCTATTTTAAAAATTGAATCACTAATTAATATCACTCTTTCTCAAACACTATGTGCCAGGCCCAGGAGAGTTTACTGATAAATTCTACTGAATATTTATGCCAGAAATGATATAAATGACATCTCTATAATCTCCTCCAGTAATCCAGCATTACCTTAAAACAAAAACCACTCAAAGACATTACAATAAGGGGAAACTACAGAACAATATATTTTATGACTGTTGTTGCAAATATTCTCAAAAAATGTTACCAAAGAATTCTAAAGCATGACGAAGTTTAATTTATCCCAGTTATGAAAGTAGTTTCAATACTCCAAAATCATTTAATGTAATGTATCCCATCAATGGGCTAAAGAAAATGAATTTATAATCGTTTCAATAAATGTGTAAAGATCACTTGAAAAAAACTAATTATTCCTCATAAAAACACTCAGCAAACAAGCAATAATGAGGAGTAACTTATTTAACATGATAGAGAACATTAGTTAAAAAAATACCTAAAATCTTAGTAATGGTGAGACATTGGTTGTGTCCTTGCTAAGAGCTAGACAAGGGTGCTCACTTTCCCCATTATATTGGAAGTTCTAGCTAATGAAATAAGATACAAATAAATAAGTAAACAAACAAAGGTATACAGATAAGGAAGGGCTGGAGTTTAGCTCAGTTGATAGAGTGCTGCTCTGCACTCTCTGAGGACCAGAGTTCTATCCCCAGTACTGCAAAAATAGGAGAAGGACATGGCAATCCACTCCCAGGCCAATCCTGAAACAATCAGCCATTGACAATCCTATGAGGGTTGCTATGAGTCGAACCCCACTCAACGGTACCTAACAACAACATACAGATAAGAAAGGAAGAAACAAAACCACCTTTTTCACAGATGGCATAATTGTCTAGGTATAAAATCACAAAGAATCAAAAAAGAAAATCTCCTGGAACTAGGAAGTGATTATAGGAATGTTTCAGGATTCAAGATAAATGTGTCAAACTCAATGGCTTTCCTAGGTACCAGCAATGATGAACTGGAATTTGAATTTTAAAATATTTCAACATTTATGTTATATTATCCTCACATGATTTTTAGGTATAAATTGAGGAAAAATACGTACAAGATTTATATGAGAGAAACTGTAATATACTTGTGATATAAATCAAAGATTTATATAAATTAATACATATGTCATACTCCTGAATAGGAATACTGAAAAGTTTCAATGTCAATTACTCCATATTTAAGCTATAGATTCATTATAATATCAACAAAATCTCAGTTATATCCCTCTCTTTATTCCTGATAATTCATATACCTCCTCTCTCACCTTCCCATTCTCTCTCTATTGCTCTATCTATCTATCTTTATCTCTATCTCCCTATCTACCTCTATATTCCTCTCTGTCATTGTGTCCTCTCTTTTTTTCTTGCATTAAAAATTAGATAATTTTTTATATCTCATATCATACACACACACACACACACACACACACACATATGCATACATACATACACACACATACTGATGTTGTTCTTCTTGTTGCTAGATGCCATCAAGTCATGTCCAACTCATAGCGACCCTCATAGGGTTTCCAATGACTGATTGTTTCAGGATTGCATCAGGAGTGGACTGCCATGTCCTTTTCCCATTTTTGTGGTGCTGAGAATCAAACCTGGGACCTCAGGGACTGCAGAGCAGCACTCTACCAACTGAGCTAAATCCCAGCCCTATATATACTTATAGGATTTCCAATTGACTCTTTCTATTCACTTCCATTTTTTTGATTAACTTTCCCATGTTGCTACGCATGTTGTGTACTTTTTCTATTAGATCTTTAGAAAATAATCATAATTATTTTAAAGTGTCCATCTGATAATTCCAAGTCCTAGATGATCTTTGAAACTCAGTTTTGTTTTTGTCTGTCTATTTGTTTGTTTGGTATTGGGAAGTGAATCCAGGGCTTTGCATATGCTAAGCATGTGCTCTACCACTAAGTTATAATCCCAGCCCCTGAACATTTTTATTGCATTTTTTGGCTATTTTTGACAATTGTTTGTGTTTTTCTCAATTTCTTTGTGACTTTTAATTTTTAATTCAATGTCAAAGACCATAACATCTTGTGTAATATATTAGAAATAGATATCAAGGTATGTAGAGGATTGAGTTAACCTTATCAGGAATTACACAATGTAGGCTTTATTATTTTTCTGCTGGTTTGTTTATTTATCTATTTGCAGCACTGGTGATCAAATCCAGGTCCTTATGCATGCAGGGCAAGTGCTCTACCACTAAACTATACATGCAGCCCTTGGTGTTTTGAGACAGGATGTTGCTATGTAACCTAGGTTGGCCATGCTGGTCTGGAACTCCAGATCCTCCTGCCTCTCCCTCTAAAGTGCTGTAATTATAGGCCCATGCCTGGGATATTGTTATTGTTGACATTAAGCTCATCATAAACTTGAATTTTTTAAAAATGATGTGTGGTGTTTGTAAAGTGTGCTCTGATTAATGAAGTGTTCTTTTCTCTTCAAATTTTTACTCCATTCCCACCTTTCAGTTATTCTTGAACATCTCCGTTTCAGAGCATATGTTTTTGAACATTCCTGACTTATGTGTCTGCTGTTCAGTGCTTGCAAGGATAATAATGGAAGAGAGGGTAATTTTGTCCTGGTCAAACTTGTCTCAGATAGCTAGTCCCTGTGTTCTTGGGCTTTGGAGGTAGAGTTCTATAGGCATGCTGGCTCCTCTTCCCCATGGTAGAGGGCCAGCCTTGGACTTGAATCTGCAATGCCTTGTGTTGTGGTTTATTGTTCCTTATGTCTTTAGAGTTAGGAGACCTTAAGTGACATTTTTGTAGAATCTTAGGCTTAGTATATTCTCCTGTGGTTTTAATAAGGGAATAAAAGTATCCCATTGGTAACTGGTTTTGTTTTATATTGCACATTTTTTCAGATGAATCTTCTTTCAGTTCTTTCTAGTTTTAAGTGTTTCAGAAATCATATTGAGTAAGGTAGAAATCAAAACCATGAGAATTAACATATATTTACTTTCCTATATTATTGTTGATAGCCAGTATCTCCTTTTCTATTTCCTTTAACTTCTGGTTTATAATTTTTCTGGAACTTCTAGAGCCTGGACATTATTTTTAAATTTTAATCTGAGAACGTTGCTTTATTGAATACCACTCCACCTGAGAGTGGTTAATTATCAGAACAGCCACTGTGACAGGCAATTCCCTGGAGTATTTTTGATGTTTTCCAAGTGGCATACATGAATGACTTTTTCTTTGTGGCAAAAGAAATCAATCAGGCAAAACAATGTATATGAATAATTTAGAAATTATATGTGAGAAAGAGGGTTCTGTACACAACTACCATTCAAGGTCTTCCTGTTAAGGGTCTAGTCTAATCAATCATTGCTCCTGATCTCACATAGTCTATTTATCTCTTGTGCTGAAGTGTTGAGAGCGAAGATTAATGATGGCAGCAGGGACTGCAGCTTTTGAAAAGATGGTGACAAGATATCCTTGGAGCATTTTCTCGGTGTTATCCAAAGTTGTATAATACATTGATATGAAAATAGAAGTATTTTGCTGGCTTTCAAATTTGCATTCAAATATTAAAAGTACATAAATTATTCAGATAGATTATGTCATGTTATTTGCCCATTTGTTAAACAGTTCCTTAATTTATAACTAATAGGTTTGTTTTTTTGTGCATGTGGCACCTCTGTACAGACTATAACAAATCCAAGTGACTTCCCCTGGTCATTTTCCGAATATTTCATTACAAATTTGTTCCATCTTGTTTGTAACAAAAATTTTAGTTGACGTTAAATTTTAAGCTACCGAGTAACAATAGAAATCAAATTTAACATACTTATGTTACTTTAATTTGGCTGGCATGATTTCTTTAAAGAATGGAGTTGGCAAGGTTAAAGTCATCAACATGATTGCCATCTGGGTAATACAAAAGGAAATATAACCAAGACAAAACTTGTTTCCTCTCCTGCGTATGCTTCTGTGTGACCAGATGTGACATAAGAAGACAATGATATGGTGAGTTGTTTTTACCAATGATTTCTGTTATACCAAAGTCTGTGAGGTAAACATTCACCTTAATTATTTGCATGATATAGGAAAAGTCCACATGAATCTTACCCCCATTTATCTTCCCTATTCTTCCCTGATATTTCTTCATGAAAATGCAAAACTTTGAAGATTCTGACTTACTACTGAATCAGAATATGTTGTGCCTTTTCAGAAATCTGTGCCTAGGTTTATGCTATATTTTTCTGCTACTTAAGATGCAATATTCCCCCCACTACTATCTATATTTAGTCTTAATGTCTTGTTCAAATGTCATTTTGTTTTTGCCGTTTTCTTTATTTTTTTCATAATAATAAATGCATTGCATTACAGAATCCATCCTACTATATTACTGTTTCTTTATATTTCTATTTTATATTAACCTTATATTTTTTCTACTCAGAGGAAAATTATGTTATTTTTATTTTCTATGTGTCCTTGGCTATTACTTTTCATTTAATATGTATTTATGAAATGAGAAATGGCTAAATTACATATTTGATGATGAACTGATTGAACTAATAAGTAAAAGAATATATTTGCATTATTAGTAATTCGTTTATTTAGAGGGAAATTATGGTGAGATTAGCACAATTCCATTTATATTTGAGGAGGAATAGCTTAACAGATATTGTAATATGCAGGGACTCTATTGTTTATCTGTACCAAATTATTTTCCAAATTTTTAAAAAACAGGAAAGGTAGAAAACAAAGATTTTGTCTTCTTCTATCTCTCTGATTCCAACACACTTCTACTTTGTAAAGTTATGATACCATAGCATGTTGTTGTTGTTATTGTAGTTAGGTGCTGATGAGTTGAATCCTGCTCATAGTGACCCTATGTACAAGATAACAAAACATTCCCTGATTTTGTGCCAGGCACATCATCTTATTTATGTTTAAGCCAATTGTTGCAGACACTGTGTCAATCCATCTGGTGGAGGGCTTTCCTTTTTTTTCGTTGACTTGCCACTCTCCCAAACATGATGTCTTTCTCCAGGGACTGGTCCCTCCTGACTACATGTCCAAAATAAGTCAGACACAGTCTAGCCATCCTTGCTTCCAAGGAGCACTCTGGTTGCACTCCTTCTAGGACAGAGATGTTGGTTCTTTTGGGAGTCCATGGTATATTCAATAATCATCTCCAGCACCATAATTCAAAAGCATCAATTCTTTTCCTGTCTCCCTTATTCAATGTCCAGCTTTCACAATCACATGATGCATGTGAAAATACCATGGCACAAGTCAGGTACACTTTCGTCTTCAATGTGACATCTTTATTTTTCAATATTCTAAAGAGATCCTTTGCCACAGCTTTTCCCAAACCAATGTGTCTTTTGATTTCTTGACTGCTGTTTTCATGGGTGTTGATTGTAGAGCCAAGCAAAGGAAAATCATGGATAACCTCAATCTTTTCTCTATCATGAAACTGCACACTGACCCAGTTGTAAGGATTTTTGTTTTGTTGATGTTTAGTTGCAATCCATACTGAAGGCTATGTTCTTTGATCTTCATTAGTAAATGTTTTAAATCCTCTTCACTTTCAGCAAGGAGAGTTGTGTCATCTGCATAACACAGGTTGTTATGAGTCTTCCTCCAATCCTGATGCTTTGTTCTTCCTCATAAAGTCCAGCCTCTTGGATTATTTGCTCAGCATAGAAATTGAAGAGATATAGTGAAAGTATACAGCCATGACATATCATAGTTGTTGTTTATCAACACTGCATTGTTATAACTACATATGTGTTTTGAATTATTTGATATTTTACAACAATCTATTTTAGAGTTCTATTAATCCAATCAATTCAATAGTTAATATGTGCCAGTCTATGTGATTCAGGCTGATGGTTCTTAAACCTAGCTGTCTAACCTGACATCCTTGTCAGAATCCCAGAGTGTTTTTGGACTCAGAAATGCTGGCTTAGGCTAATAAGACACATTTAAAATCAATATGTGAATCTAGAATGGCAATTTTCTATTTTACATGAGTCATTTAACATTCTGGATGAATCCACAGTAATGTCCATCTCACCAAGATTGTCTCCCTGGAAGCTACTTACATAGAAACCCAAGTATTAGAAGTATGCTTCCTCATCAGAATCAGATAAAGGGAAAATCAGAGTTTTAATATTGGTTGTATAATTAATGTCATTGGGTTTTGATGGCCTGCCAGGAAGCCCAGATATTAACATGACTCTGGTAGGGCATCCTATCCCCTGGCAAGTGTAAATATGCATTGCCAATGCTTTTCTTTGTTGCTCACTTCTGCATATATCACTTCATTGATGATCTACTCTCCTTATGACTGATACAACCTTTCTCTCAATATGATAATATCTTCAACCAATCTATCCTCACATACTTTTTCTGGTCAGGAATATCCTTAAGATAGTCATTTTTGAATATCTCTACTGTGAACCATCACAACAACATGAGTTGGTACTTAATGATAATTATAGACTAGATAATGCACTAAGTATTTTCCTTGTCAAATTTTAAATTTTTTACAACTCTTATGATAAATACTTTTTTAAATCCCTGTTTCAGAAATAGGAAATCAAATATTGAAGAATTTATATAGCCTGCTCAAGAATATTATATTGAGGAATCAGGAAAATAATCTAACTCTAACTTCCCTCAGAGGCTAGGATGATAATATTCAGGTAATTGTGAGCTGATTTCATTTCCTAACTATCAGAGGGCAATTTTATTATTATTTTCATATTCTTGAGGACATGTCATTGTTGCTATTATGTGCCTCTTAAGCAGTGGTTATTATTAGATCCTCTTTATGAAGGAGGACAGTGATGTCAAAGGAAAGTAGGTGAGCTGCCCCAAATCACACAGCTAGAAAGTAGCAAAACAGATTTTAGAATGCAGACTTTCCTTGCCTCAACATCTTTATCTTTTTTCTTTGATTCTGGTAAAAAATTTGCCTGACTATTCACATTAATCAGAGAAAGAAAGTGTTTTTAATGCTCGGTTGGAAAGAGATAATTTTCTAGTGGCTGAGTTGTGTGCGGGCTACATTATTCTAGACTCTTAGCAGTAGTTACTTTAACACTGTGTAATCTGAATTTCTCATCCATCTTAAGCATTTAAGGATTTCTTACTCATCTTGAAGCACTTAAAATCCTTTAGGAGAAACTGATAAGATGTTGCTTATTGAAGAAATATCTGTTTACATTGATAAGATTCCCACACAAATTCCACATTTGTGCCCACAAGTGACAGATTCTTATAGGTTTTCCTATGCATAACACATACATGAATTATCTAGTTTTGTACAAGGCCAAATTATCTACAAATAAATATTCTCAAATATTTAAGGTCTAAAGATGATTTATTGGTTGAAATATATGAATAGCCTTGCCTGCTTGCATTGTTTTACATTGAGTTTTCCAAAATGGCTGAGAAATTGATTTTGCTTCTTTAGACCCAACAGTAGTATGGCAGGGGAAAAATAAAAAAATAAGATAAGAAAACACATTACATATAAAGCTAAGTGTATTGATATTCATTCTGGTAATAACAGCATATATAGCTAACAAAACACCATTACACCAACCGCCACATGATGAGTCATTAAGTTTCCATTATATGTCAGCAATGGTTATTTCAATATTTTTAGCAGTCCCTTAGGCAGCTGTCTTAGACTACTACATCAAAGTACCATATTTGGCAAGGCGAAGTTAAATACCATAGAAATTTTTTTGTAAATCTGTTAGGACCCTCTTTCAGATTTCAGACAACCAATTTTTCATCATGTCCTAACCTGGCAGAGAGAAATCAAGGGAGCTCTCTGGATTCCCTTTCATAAAGGCACTAATCTCATTCATGAGGGCTCCACCCACATGAACTAATTATCTCCTGAAATCCCATTTCCTAATAACATTTTTTGAAGATTAAGAGAAAATCTAGGGAACAAAAACATTGGATTCATTGCAGTAGCTACTTTGTTTGTATTTCTAAAGTGAGGGAAGGGATAAAAAAGACTGAGTCACAACCTCCTAGAGTAGTTTGCTAAAAATTTTATCTACTATGCAACATATAGTCCCACAAGGATAATAGAACCTGGGTAATTTAATATAAGAAATGGATTACAGAGTTTAGCAAAAGGCAGTGACTGTGCTGTGAGGCAGCCCACAGATGAGTGGCCTCAGAAAGACATCCTAGGTTTGAGGAACGAAGAAGGAGATAGAGTTTTACCCAATTTACTGAGCCTGAGTAGGAACTCTAGGAGGGCTGAGTGTGCAAAGTTGGAGCCATGTTGGTGCACCTGCTTCTCCAGATATTGTCTGACATAGAATGCAAGGAGGATTTGCTTTAGATCTGAGGACAAGTGGCCCTAACAGAACAAGGACCAAGAGAAGATCATGGTTAGTTTTTGAGCCTTGTGCTCTTTTCTGATCATCATGCTGATTTCAATCATTATAAAAAAGCTTGATTTGGGAAAAGAGGTTTAATGTTCTGAGCATCTAGTTCCTTGTTTCAAAAAACAGTTGTGAAGTTAATTGGTGACAGAACAGGCTTTGAACTCAGACTTCCCAAAACTGTCAGTTTAGCTTCTTCTTGATGTGTCTACCTCACCAAAATCTGAAGACTAAACCTTTGTATTGCAGTGGAAAACATTTCTTCCCATTTGTTAGTTTCCTGCTTGAGCATTATTTTGCATATGGAGGGATTTGTAATAACTTGTTCATCCTCAAAGACAGGTAGATCAATTCTATCACAGCTATACCTCTAAGAAAATGTCTGATCCACTGAGGTCACAGTCACCAGAGACTGAGCTGTCCAATAGGGTGGTGACATCCCAGCTCACAAAAGTACTAAGAATATGAAAATTTAGTAGCCAGGCATGGGATAAAAATGTAGAGTTGTACTCCAGGATGGGCAAGGTTTAAGTGATCTGCTACAAACTCTAAGAATTCTTCTGGAATATATCTAACCAGCAATGCTGGGAGGGCCTTGCATGCAGAGGCAGAATCCAGACATGTTTTATGTGTTTGTTGTTCAAGGAGGAACAAATCATAGCTGACTTTCTACCATCACCAGCACAAGCAAAACCCTTGAACACTAAGTCAACTTGAATCCTAAAGAATGTGAAGATTTGCAGTTTTGGAGATACATCCTGACCCCAATCTTTATTCTGTATCATGAGTTTTTTACTCAGACGAGACAAGTGGCAACAGCTTCTTTAGAGAAGTTTACAAAAAATGTAAACAGGACCAAAAAAAGCTATGCAAACATGAAAACAGACAATTGATATTAAAGGAAGAGAAGGTAATAGGTGATATGTTGTTCATTCTAATATGAATCAACAGACCCCTTCCTTTTGAAAGCACAGAAGAGAAACTCAACTATCCCAGAGAGCAAATGAGACTAAGCTCCAAAATACTTTTCTTCTATTTGTGGGTGATGATGGAGAAAGTGGGATATAGAATCTAAAGTACACAATAGAAGAGAAGAAAATCATACAATTTAATCATCTGAAGTTCAGCTCTGTTGGTAAAGTGCTCTGCACACTCTGAGGTCATGGTTCAATCCCCAGCATTGCAAAAATGAGAGAAGGACCTGGCAGCCCACTCCCTAAACAATCCTGAAACAATCAGCCATTGAAATTCCTATGAATAGGAGAGAAGGAATGACATAGTGTGGGGTATAGCACAGTGTCAGGGAGTCTTTCATTCTCTTGTGCATAGGGTTACTATGTTGTTAGGTGCCCAGCTCAATGGCACCTAACAACTGCATATATATATATATATATACATATATATATATATATATATATATATACTATGTATATATGTATATACATGTATATGTATATAAACATATATATAGATAGATAAGACATTGATGAGATATGATAATATCAAAATAAATAAGAATTAACTATGTGCTTGATCCATTTAAAAGTCTATCAACAATGCTCATAATCATAGATGTATATCTAATAAAAATGTGTGAATCTCATCACTTCCAATACAGTTTTACCATAATAGTACAATGTCTCATTATATAACTCTTCCTTTTCTCTGGCTGTGCAGTTAGGAAGATCTGACCCAAGACACTTTAAAGATTTTGACTCTGCAGTAGGCGGAGAAGTGGGAAGTAGCTTTTCACTGGAGTATCTTTGCATAGCTGTGGTCAAGGATTGTCTTTTTACTGTGTTGTTTAGTTTTATTTATCTGGACCCAAATAAACCATATACATTGTCTGCTTCCCCTAATAGGGAAATAAAGCACATATATTAAACTTATAACTATATCTCAAGTATAATGTTAGTATCAATGTATTTCATAGGTCATTTCCTCTCTATAACTCACTTTCCAATTTTTATTTGATGACAAAAGCATAAATAATGGACAGTTTATTTGGAACTCTGAGAGTTAAGGGACTTAAAGAAAGTATTTTCAGGCAGTATTATATAAGGCAGAAAAAAGTCATTGATTTGTTAAAGGAAGAATTTTGTTATACAGTGTAGAAATAATTTAATACCACTCAATATTTTTTAAAATAATTATTAGAAGGATCACATATATAGGAATGTATTAACTTTTGAAGTCTATGGGCTTTTTGGGTCTTGGATTTTCTAAAATATTAAGTAATTTTGTTTCTAGAATGTGAGAACTCTAAAGACCCTGGGAATCCAGTTCAATTCCATTATTTCCTGGTAAGGGGAAGGGAGTAATTGTCTCAAACATTATTTAGCAGTTAGGAATCAATATTTCTACATATCCATATGTTTTGAAATGTTGCTTCAGTGATAATTTTCAAAAAAATGAACATGAAAGAATGCAAGCTAGTAATTCCAACAGAATATGAGAAAAAATGGACAGGTCTTGAGAGTCAGGGTTTAATGGTGAGTCATGTGGTTAACAGAATCATTGCTTAGTAAGAATGTGCAAGGTACTACCAAGACACTACGAAGTTCTGCCCACCATCCTCCACTGTTGACTGGGATTCTGCCTGTTTGATTTGCTCTTCTTTCAACCATGACTTTAAATTCCTTCCATTGACCTACAATATTTCTTTTTTTTTTCCTCATTTGTCTTTTGTCTTTTTGATACTGGGGATTGAACCCTGGGCTTCACACCTGCTAGGCAAGTGCTCTACCACTGAGCTAAATCTCCAGCCCGACATACAATATTTCTGACTGATAACTTCCCAGAGCCAAAATTCTCAAATGCAGAGCAGAGATTCCCTTCAGTTGACAATCTAGTTACAGTAAAAGTTCAAACAAACCTATTCTCCTCATCACTAGCATTCACAGACAGTTACCCTCCTGAAGCCAGTTGTCCTCTTTCTAAGTTAACTAAAGACTTCTCACTTATATATGGTCGATGAAGAACTCTGCGATATGCTTAATCCCTTCTGAAGCTTGTCTTGAGTAAAGCATTTCTGTTTGAAGACAGTAGATAGAACAAGCATTTGAAAGACATGAGTGCCCAGAATAATGCTCAATACGTGGTCTTTTCAAATCATAACTAGGCATCCATTGAAATGACCTGCATAGCTCATTCATTATCTTGCCTGTTGGGCCTCAGCAATCCTGGATTGATCACTGGCCAGCAAATAAAACTTCCTTCTTTTTCTCTGATAATAGCCAACTATTCCATTTATACTTCCAAATAGGAATGATACTTCAGCCATCCATCAGCTGAAAGCAAACAGTGAAGTTCAACCAAAAGCAAAACAGGCAGTTAGCTAGGCAATTGCTTCATTTTCAAAAGTTCTACATTAAATTCAAATGTTATTCGAGGTTCACTGCCATTCAGATTAAATTGACATTTAGAAAGAAAATATGCATTATTTCCTAACCTTTAGAAATAACATAGAGTTTAGACATTTCAATCTTGTTTCTTTCTCCCTTACTTGTGTTTCTTATCCATTTATTCAGTGCCCAAACAATTATTTCTTAACCTTTGGTAGAAAGTGTTGAGCTGGTTTAAGAACAGCAACTAATAGTGACACTTTAATACCACAGTAAAACTGTGGACATTTTATCTCATTTTTCTCTGTAATTTTATTTATCCTAGTTTTTGAAAATCAGTTAAAATGAGGAAAAGTATATATTTTTCTTTTAGAGGGTGAAGTTCAACATTTTCTTAAACCAAACAGAAATTTTTTCTGAGTAAACAAAAATGAACCAGATATTTTAACATGTATGCAGTATTATCAAATTACTCTTTCTCTCAAAGCCAAACTCTTTAAATTGAAATATTGGTCCTTGATCATAATAATTCCTATACTAAAAGTGAAACTGTAAAACTAATTGCAGCGAATGTTGACCAAGTATTTCTTGCAGAATGAGCATGAACCACCTAAAGTATTAGTAGTCAGGCCTCATGTGAAGTTCATTCATGGATTATTCATTCTCAGGCAAGGGAACATTACAATTTGATGGTCAAGGAACTTATTTTAAAAAGAAGCATTTGCTCTTTAAGAGGCAGTGATAAGGTATCTGTGCAACCTTAGAACT
>VMDO01028327.1:0-24081 GCA_007922755.1 Pedetes capensis
GCTTCCTAAAATGTCTAATGATATTCACCAATGAGTTTCAGTTTTGTTAATTTTGTCTATTTTACATTTCATTTAATTTCACATTAAATTTTTTTCCTCCCTTCTATTTACTTTGAGTTTAATTTGCTCTTATTTTTTCTAGCTGCTTAAAGTAAATCATAGGTAACTGGTTTTAAACTATACTTTTTTGCTAGTACAAGTATCTAAATATATGAATTTCTTTCTACTAAAGGATTGCCTTAGTTGTAATTCACAGGGTTTAATGTGATTTGTTTCCATGACCATTTGAGTAAAAATGTTTTCTATTTTCTTTTGTTTTTCTCTTTTACTCATGTTTTATTTAGAATTAAATACTTAATTTCTGAATTTTTAGGGATATTCCAGACATCTTTATATTATTGATTTGCAGTTGAAAGTCTATTTTAGAGAATATATTCTGTATGTTTTCAATTCTTGGAAATCAAGGCTTGCTTTCTAGTCTATCTTGTGAATTTTCATGTGCACTTAAAAGAATGTAAACTCCTCAGTAGATTTGGGTAGTGTTATATAAATTTTGATGATTATTCTTCAATTGTTCGATAATGTATTTCAAATCTTCAATATTTTCTGGTTTTCATTTTGACATGACCCTCCTCATCTTTACCATTATTCTCTACTCAAAGCATTCTTTGTCTAATTTTTAAAATATAATCAATCTGCTTTCTCATATGTATTGTTTGTGTGGTATATATTTTACTCTCAGTTTATTTCCAACCTTTGTTTGTATTTATAATCAAATGAATCATTTGTGGAGAGCATATATTTGGCCCTGAATTTTTCATCTGATCTGACATTCTTTACCTTTTAATTAGCATATGTAGTCCATTTACTTTTCATGTAAGTATTGATATGGTTAAGCTTAAGGCTACCATCTTACCTTTTGTTTTCTATTCCTCCTGTTTATTGTTTCCCTCATCTCTCTCTTTAAATACCATTTAGTATTCTGTTTTATGTTCTTTCATTGTACGCTTTTTATTTTTTTTAAGTTTGAACAATGGTGTGAACATTAACATATTTTGACTTATTACAATCTAGCCTAAATTAGTATTATGTCCTACTCCAAACTGAATATTTGTGCTCAGCTCCTGCCCCCCAACATTCATATGTGAAAGCTTTAATCTCTAATGTGATTATATTTGGAGGTAGGGCCTTTAGGAGGTAATTAGGTCATAAGGGTGAAACATTCATTTTCGGATTAATACCCTTAAAAAGAGCCATGAGCGTGTTCTTTTTCTCTTTTCTTTGTCTCTCCCTTTCCTTCTCTTTCTCTCCCTTTCTTTTTACCTATACCTTGTGCAGATAGAGCAAGAAAGTGTCCATTTGCAAACCAGAAAAAGGGCCCTCACCAGGAACTGAATTGGCTGGCACCTTCCCATAGGACTACTCTGGCTCCAGAACTGTGAGAAATAAATGATTATTATTCAAGCCACCCAAGATATTTGTGACAGTGGCATTAAGGACTAAGACATTCTTCTTCATATAAAATGTACCAATCTTATACCACCATACTTCTATTTATTTCCCTCATCACTTTTCCTATAGTTGTCATATATTTTATTTCTATATATGTTTCAAATTTACAATCTATTGCCATTATTTTTGCTTTAGAGGGTATTTTAAACAAATTAAAAAATTAGATATTATTTAAAAATATGTATCTTTTGAATATTTACTGTTTTCAGTGTTTTCATTCTGCACACATTTAAAAAAAATAAAGATCTAGATAGTATTTTAGGCCTTGTGGGCAATACAGTCTCTGTCATAATGATTCAACTCTGCCTGTGTAGAGTAGAAGAAGCCATAGACAATTTCAAAACAAACGATCATGGCTATATTCTAATAAAATTTTATGAACACAATAATTATATTTCATATATTTTTCACTAAACTTTAAATTCACTATAACTTAAAAATATTATTCTTTTGATATTTTCCTCAATCATTTAAATATGTAAAAATGATCTTAGCTTATGGACTATACAAAAGCAGGTAGCTGGTTGGATTTGTCTCACAGTCTGTACCTGGCCTCTGCTGCAGGTTCATATTTGTACTTGGTATTATTAAACCTCAACCTGAAGCCCACATAATAACATTTCTTGTAGTATAAGTCTACTAGTGGCAAATTTTTAGTTTCTATTTGTCTAAAAATCTATATTTCAACAATATTTTATGTGACGCAGAAGTCTAGCTTGATGGTTTTTGATTTTCAGCATTTTAAAGATGTTATTCTAGTGTGTTCTGGTTAGTTAGCACTCTATGCCTGTTTACTCTGCCACAAAGCGTAGTCTTTGGTCTTCCCATTAGTTAGCTTGTGTGTTGCTATGACAAAATACCTATAAGAACAATTTAAGAAGAAAGGATAGGTTTACTTGAATGATGGTTTAGAGGATCAAAGTCCATAAGGTGGGTCAGCATTGTGGAGCAGTTGGTGGCAATGCCTGTGGTAGAGAACTTCACATCATGGCATCAAGAAGCATAGAGGAGTTACAGAACCAGGGGTCCAAGTAAAACTTCCCAAGGCCCGCCCCCAGTGACCTACTTTTTCAAGCTAGGTCCCACTTCCCAAGGTTCAACAGCCTCCACAAACAGCATCATCACCTGGGTGCCGAACATTTAAGCACTTGATCTTTGGGAGACATTTTAGATTCAAACTACAACAGTTTTCAAAGCTGGAACTTAGAAAGATAGACTATAGAAGTAAATACAAAACTCATCTGTTGTGTTTTCCTTCTCTCAAGGAACACAGCCTACAGTGTCTATTGTCTAATGCCTAAAAACAGTTGCTTTATTTTTTTTTTTAAGTTAGCTGCTTATTTTTATAGTGAGAGTCATTGCTATACCTGTGATTCTGTCATGGCCAGATCCAGAAATCTTTTTTATATGCTCAAAATATAAGTAGTGATTAGTTTTTATTATATTTATAAAACATCATGTTTGAATCCTGAGGAATGTTTAATAATTAAGTTTACCCTGCTTTAAAACTTTTAAAATTAGGAATCTTGGACAGGTGGACCAGGAGGCCATACAAAAGGCCTATGTTAAGCCATGAAATTTGAAAGAAGT
The DNA here is from genome assembly GCA_007922755.1 of Pedetes capensis. NCBI lineage: Eukaryota > Metazoa > Chordata > Mammalia > Rodentia > Pedetidae > Pedetes > Pedetes capensis. The sequence goes on from VMDO01028327.1 coordinate 3,103, forward strand.
AACTTTAATCAATTAGCATTTATTGAGCTCCATCTATGTACCAGATGTTGATAGGGCTTATAACTGTTATTCTTGCTAACTCAATATTTTAAATATATTATTACATAATCCAAACTGTTGGGAGCTGGCCTACCTGAAAAATGTATTCTCTACAGAAAACACTGAGCACTGAGTTTAGTCCTAACTCTTATGGAATGACACTATGAAGTTTACATAATCCTTCCAGACCTCACTTTTCTTTCCCGTGGAATGAAGATGTGCTCAATAATCTTTAAGTTCTTTCCATATCCAACTTTTGTGATTATGTGTATGTTCTTGTGTATCTTCTCTACTTTTTGTCTATCTTATGTAATTAGGACATAAATATGGGAGTATGTTTTTGAGAGTCTACATTCTGAAGGTGATTTTGATTATTTAAAATATGAAATGTTATAGTGCATTTGTGTTGCAAAAAAAGAGAGAAAGGTTTTCTAAACATAATAGCTAGTTACCTTACATGTAGGCTTTTATGTGTCCTCTGAGTCATATCTACTCTCAGTGGCTGCTGACAAAACAAGATTTTACTGCTGAAAGAGCAGCAGATCTAATATTGCTGCAAAAGAGCAGGCTGAATTTTATTTTGCCTTGGGTCATCAATAAAATTCTAGTCATGCTCTGATCCTACACTCTTTATTGTTCCCCATGACACATCACAAGTAAAAGAAAACTTTACTTTTTCAGGCATTACAAAACTTTAAATGAAGAATTAGAAAATACCTGAAAGGTCATACATAAGTTTTAGAGAGGCCTCATTGATGATATGTGCAAATACATGTATTTGTTAGGGTAATGCTGACTATTGTCTGGACCTACTTAATACTATTGTTATTCTTACGTGTGGTAGGATTAAACCTAGGATTGTATACTAGACAAGCACCCTACCACTGAGCTATACCCAAGTATTTTCTTTTTTTTTTCTTCTTCTTCTTTAATTTGAATACTATTTAATGAGTTTCATTATGGAATTTTCATATATTTGTGTCATGTCCTTTGCATTTGTTCTCTCCCTCCCTACCCCCGCTTGTTGCTCCTCTACCTCTCCCACTAATCCCCTCTCTTCTCCAGATAAAGTCCCTTTGTATTTTCCAATCTTAGATACATACTACACACACACACACACACACACACACACACACACACTTGTTGTTGATGCTAAGTGCCATTGAGTTGGTGTCCAATTCATAGCCACCCTATATACAACAGGTGAAACAGTATTGTTATTGCTTCTCTGGTATCCATAGGGTTTTCAATGGCTGATCATTTTTGGGGAGTGGGTTGCCAAGTCCTTCTCCCAAGCCTGCAGCACCTGTTGTTCCCAGGCAGTCTCCCATCCAAGTACTAACCAGGCCTGACCCTGCTTAACTTCTAGGATCTGACGAGATTGGATGCCACAGGGCTATGGCTGCAGGCTGTAGATGAGTTTAGAAACTTTAATAACTTTAATAACCGCAGGATATATGTATGTATGTGTGTATATAGATATGTGTGTGTGTTTATGTGTGTAAAATTGTATGTATCATTTTAAGGTAGATCTAGTTTCTACATATGAGTGAAAATATGCCATGTTTCTTTCTGAGTCTGGGTTATTTACCTTGAAATTATGATCTCCAGGTCCATCCGTTTTCCTGCAAATGATTGATTTCATTCTTCTTTCCATTGAATAACATTCCATTGTGTATATATACCACATTTTAAAAATCCATTCATCTGTTGGTGGACAACTGGGATGATTCCATATCCTTGCAATTGTGAACTGTGCTGCACGGAACATGGAAGTGCAGGTGTCTCTATGGTATGATGACTTAGATTCTTTTGGGTATATATCCAGGAGTGGTTCAGCTGAAAAAAATCAATTCAAAATGGATCAAAATCTTAATGTAAAACTGAAAACCTTGCAACTACTAGAAGAAAATGTAGGGAACACATTTCAACACATAGGCCTAAGCAAGTACTTTCTTACAAGGATTCTGATAGCCAGGAAATAGTACCAATAACTGACAAATTGTTGTTGTTGTTAGGTGCCGTTGAGTCGGTATCCGACTCATAGAGACCCTCATAGGGTTTTCAATGGCTGAGTGCTTCAGGATTGCCTTGGGAGTGGATTGCCAGGCCCTTCTCCCATTTTTGTGGTGCTGGGAATTGAACTCGGGTCCTCAGAGACTGCAGCGCAGAGCTCTACCCACTGAGCTAAATCCCAGCCCAACTGACAAATAGGATTACATGAAATTGAAAAGCATCTGCACAGCAAAGGAAGAAATCAATAAAGAAAAGGAGAGCCCACAAAATGGGAGAAAATCTTTCCCAACTATATATCAGGTCAACGATTAATATATAGGGTATATAAAGAACTCAAAAATTAAAATACAAAAACTCCCAAATAATCCAATCAATAATTGGACAACAATGCTGACCATTCTCAAAAGAAGAAACACAAATGGCCAGTAAGTATATGAAAAAATGTTCAACATCCTTAGCCATCAGGGAAATGTAAATCAAAACTATACTAAGAGTCCATCTTACCCAAGTCAGAATGTCTATCATTGACAAACAACAACAAATACTGGTGAGGATGCAGGAAAAAGAAATCCTTTTACACTGGTGGTGGGACTGTGAACTAGTACAGTCTTTATGGAAATCAGTATGGAGGTTCTTCAGAAAACTAAAAATAGAACTACCATATGACCCAGATATAGTCCAGCTCTTTTTCTGTTTTTGTTTTCAGATAGGGTCTCACTGAATTGTGCAGGCTGCCTCTGGCCTTGAACCTGGGATCCTCTTGCCTCATTCTCTTGAGTTGGTGGGATTACAGGTGTGAGCCACTGCACCTGGCTTTAACCCACCTATTAAATGGCTAATAGGAATTTGTTTCTTGTGTATGGTGTGCAGCAGTGCCTGGAAGATGAACAGGTCAGCAGAGCAGATTCCTTCTTGGGGTCATTTAGGGACCCATGTGAATAGATGGTCTGCCATTAGGCAGATCAGGATGTGCAGATACGCTATACTCTCCCCATGGCTGCTGCAGTCATATCTATTCCTTAAGTCAGAAGGAGGAAGGAGAAAGAAGAAGCTTGAAAGAAATGTTTGTGGGCTAGTCTCCAATTCCATTGGCTTCATCTATCTAGAATGGAGATAGAAAATCTCAGAATCAGGAAATAAATTCCAGACTATCTGGCTGTAGATCTCATGTTCTTAAATACTCTTTCATTGCCTTTTATAACCTTGAAGTATATGTCAAACTCTGGAACTCTATAAACTGATGTTAGAACTCAATCTTATGTAATGAATCTAGGCTAACTGGGAGTAATTAAAGTTTTGTTTGTATGTTTCCTATGACTTCCCCGATTTTTTCCACAAAGGCCCTGTTTCTCCCATTTCCATTCAGTTTTATCAAGTGGAAGTGAGAGTGCAATTTCTTCCTTTTGATAATTTGAGATTTACACTTGCCCTGGGAAATCAGGGGAACACAGATGAGCACAAAATCAACAGCTGTTTCTGTCTTGGAGCTGCAAGATTCATATATTTCAAAGAAGGAGATTTTTAAAACTTGATAAATTAATCTATAGACTTGTTATGTATAAGGGAACTTTTACCTCTTCTATATTCAAGATACTCGATTTTTAAAAAATTTACCATAATATTTACTAGTCAAGAAGGACATGGCAATCCACTCCCAAAGCAATCTTGATGTGACAGCACATAACAACAACAAAAACAATGTTAAGTTTCACAAAAAATTCAGTTGTGCACAGAGGTCTGATTTGAGGTTAAAAAAATTCTTAATTGTTAATGTTTCATTCTCAAGTCCCCAGAAGGATTTCAGTATTTTTCAATGTATGCGACTCAGTTTCCAGATGTGTGTTCTGAGGTTCTTCTGCTTTTTGTTATTTTTCTGGGCAGTCATTTATAGTCTTGCTGAAAAGAGAACATGATTTCAATTATCTAGAGAATACACTACATTTACATGATATTAGTAAGATTAAGGACACTTTGTCAAAAATTTGAGGCAGACTTACCAAATTCTTTGCTTCCTTTAAAAACATTTATCTAAGAAAACTATGATTTTCATGAGTTTTACAAGTAGCAAAAAACTTACTTCTTTTAATGCAGAGTTCTCCTGGCATCTAATGATAGCAACTCTGTAGGCCTAATCTTCAATGCAGGATGGGATTGTCATATTTGTGCCCATTGAAAGACACAATTAATTAGAGATCAGAAGTGTATAGATTCACATGGAAAAAGAAATGACCTACATTTATTGAAAAGGTCTGACCACTGAGGAATACCAATTAAATATTAAATATGAATTAGGTGCTTAGTTATTTTACATTATTTTTGCAAAAATATTTTGGGTGGAGTATAAATTCTATGCTCAATGGGAGTCATTTTACCATGTTTTCTTAAGGTAGGCAGTTGTAGTATGATATAATAGGAAGTTCATCAGATTTAGAGACAAAACAATTTGAATTTGAGTCCTGATTACTGCATACTCATGTGACTCAGAGATGCATGATTCTTAATTTTTCTAAATTTCAGTTTTTCACATCAAAAAATACTTACCTTATAGAATGCTGTGGGATTAATGAAATATGTGTGCCAAGGCCACTAGAAATGCTAAGTGCTATAAAATTGTGAGGTATGGATTATGATATAATTTAATATTGAGAAATAAAGATATATGCCCTCTTTCCTGAACCTACACATACGTGGACACAAATACAAATGTATGCATATATCTACATGTGCACATGCATAGGTGCATGCATACATGCACACTTTGTAACTGAGCAAATGAATTTTTTTACAGGGCTTATCTTACAGTTTCAGTAAATGTTAAATTTAATATCTATGGTAATCTCATGGAAAAGAACTCTGTTCTATGCCATTAGCAAAGGAATATCAACAGAAAAATCTCTTCTTTGTATATCCACCCTTATCGGCCAGCATTGTGCTATGCCCATAATTTATTACTTCTGATGGATAATATTTAAGACTCAAGGCATTGTGTGCTGATACTATGCTTGGCTTAGGTGGGCTCAAAGGGCTCTGCCATTTAACATCAGTCTAAGCCAGAAAAAGCTCTTAATGTCTCTGGGCTTTAGTTTCTACATTTATAAGACCCAAAGAATTAAATTAAATATTTTAGGTACTTTTCCAGGTGCTGAAATTTCTGATTTTAGAATCATTCTGTGGTTAGACCGATATGATCTAATTGTTAACTCACATCAATACTTTTGAGCTCAGGAAGTGCAGTGGGTCCAGAAATAACCATGGAGAAGGTAAATTCACAATAGAACTAGGAATAATTTCTACCAATCATGAGTGAAATTTGTTAACTTCATAAGAAGATAATGGTATTATGAGGTTGAATAATATCTGAAAAAGTTCATAAGAAAAATTATGTAGAAATAAAAGGTCATGCTAATCAGTGTATGGTTAAAGATACAGTGTAATCTTCTAGAGCAGTCCTGTCAAATAGAACATTCTATAATGATGGAAATGTAATCTCCCTATACCATGTAATATGGCAGCCACTAGCTACTATGTGGCTACTAAGATCTTGAAATGTTAGAGTAATATTAAGAAACAGAATTTTTAATGCTATTTACTTAACCAAAGAGCAGTGCTGTTGATTTAACCAAACTTAGCCATATATGGCTAGTGGCTAAGCAGCTCCCCTTCAGGGAGAGCACATTATAGAGAATGTAGTATGTTCATTGAATTATAAGCTTCTCTAGGGCTGTGAATTGATCTTATTCATCTTTCTCTGTACTTATTCTAACTGATAGAGGATATACTAGTAAGAGCTTGATAAATAATTTTTGTGGCTTTAAAAGGTATTCTTTGAAAAATGATCTGTGGTCAAGTATATTTGGAAAACATATCATGTATCACTTTCTTGAGATTCATAATACATATGTAACATGTTTTGAGAAATCTAATAAACAGCTCCTGCAGCCATAGCCCTGTGGCATCTGATCCCGTCAGATCTTGGAAGCTAAGTAGGGTCGGGCCTGGTTAGTACCTGGATGGGAGACTGCCTGGGAACACAAGAAGCTGTAGGATTGGGAGAATGACCTGGCAACCACCTCCCAAGAATCAATCTGCCATTGAAAAACCCTATGAGCAGCAGAGAAGCACTGACAATACTGTTTCCCCTGTTGTACAGAGGGTCGCTATGAGTCGGATACCGACTCGATGGCACCTAACAACAATGACAACAAATAAACGCTAACTTGTAAGTCTGTATCTTTCAAACTTATTTCACCATAGACTCTGTGTGTATATGTACATACATGTGTATGTATATGTGAATGAGAAAGGGATGTACAGAAGGAAGTAGAGAAGGGGGGAGGGAGGGACAGAAAGAATGAGGGTGAGGAGGTATAGGAGAAAGAGGAGGAGGAGGAGGAGCAGCAGCAGCAGCAGAGAACATTCTGTGTCATCTAATCTCATAGGACATAATATAGGAAACAGATCACACATTGAGAGACCTGACTTGGTTGATAGAATACATGACCACCTATCAGATGGGTGAGTTCATCCTGGTCAGGTGTCTGGATTCTGCACTTTACCTTAATATTGATGGAAAATGTTGAGGGAGTGAAGAGATTAGAAAAGAAACCAGAGTATAAGCAGTCAGGTAAATTAGTAGAAGATTTTTAAAGACTCAGAACACTCTGTGGAATTGGTAAAGGAGGCTTGTAATTGAGGACTTCACATAAGGTGAGCTACTTCTCCCTTGAGACACACTCAATGTTTCTGAGTATTGAATGTAATATTTGTTCATAATTTTTAAGTCCCTTAAGAGGATGTTTATTTAGAAGGCTTTCTATTCCTTTTTGGACAAACATCAACTTTAAATCTGAATTTGATATTTAAAGGACTAGGATTCCTCTCCATAAAGATTTTTGAAATTTCTATTAAAACAAAACAAAAACCCAAACCCTTACCCTTATGTTTTTGATAATTGAAATTTTGGTTAGAATTGAATTACATGTAACAAAAAGTTGTTTACTAAGTACTGTCAAGTTAGGTCCAACTCATAGTGACCCTACATATAACAAAATAAAACACTACCCAAAACTGTAATACACATGCTCTTTTTTATGTTTTAGCTCATTGTTGCAACCACTGTATTTTTTTCTCATTTTGAGTCATGCAACATCAACAAATGGAGGTCCCAGGGTTCTACTCCATTCCCATCATTAAGATCAACTCTACTTTGAGGAAGCAACTCTTTCCCAGTCATCTTTTGAATGCATTCCAACCTGGGGGCCTCGTTCTCTGGCACAACATTTGACAGTGCTTCTCTGCTGTTCATAGGATTTTCAATGGCTAATTGTTTCAGGAGAGGACTGCCAGGTCCTTTTCCCTAGTTTGTCTTAGTCTGGAAGCTCAGCTGAAACCTGTCTACCATGAGTGGCCCTGCTGGTATCTGGAATACTGGTGGCATAGCTTCCCTCATCACAGCAACACAAAATCCTCCACAGCACAAGCTGACAGATATGTGGACAAACAAAAAATTAGAAATTGTTAATATCTAATTCAAGGGGCAAGAAAGAAAAGATCCAGGCATCCTGTTTTTCTAGCTTTGTGTCTTCTTGAGAGTCAATGTACAAAAGTGTGAGTGAGAAATAGAGCTGCTGGAAACTATCTGGGATGACACTTTTTTTTTTCCAGAGAGTAAAAATACTCAGTTACCTCTTGGTTTATGAGGCAATGAAGTATTCTAGCACATAAATATTGATGCTGAGACCCATGGGATATTGGAGTGCTGAGCACATTTGCAAGACATAAAGACCAAAGCTAAATGAAGTTACATCTTTTCCTGTAAAATGCAATCTGTCCCTCAATGGATTTTACCACCTTGTTGTTTTTATTTTCTCCATCTTTATAATTAGAGACATCTTGCTGTCCTATTGAAAAATACCCTAATATTTCTTCCTGAAAGTTAGTCACCCTACAAATTACCCTTAAAAGTCTGAGTAAGTATTTGTAGCTAAAATTAACACATCAGGGAAATGCCAGAATTTTAAGCAGGAAGCTGAGAAGAGGAAAATAACTAAATAAAGCCATTAAAAAATCTATAAAAACATTTTTGGAAATAAAAAAAGATTTTTAAAAATTGGAAATAATTGTATTGCTTTTTAATTGCGTTGGAGCAGGAAGACTCTAAATGCTGCATATTGAATACACCTGCTCTAACATTTGTCCACATTATTGAGAGGTGGTGGGATGGTTAGCACATTAAACATTCAGTTATTCTCTTTTACAAAACTGTGTAAAATGACTTCTGAACACAATATGTTGAATCCTGAGGATTTTTTGAAAAACATGCATTTTCTGATCATACCGTGTTTCAGCATCCTATATGAAGTCCCTCATGAACTATATTGTTGTTGTTAGGTGCCATCGAGTTGGGTCTGACTCATAGTGATCCTATGTACAACAGAATGGAACACTCACTGACACTCTATCATGCCTGCCACTATGTCAATGCTTCTTTTCTGTTCATAGGGTTTTCAATGGCAGATTGTTTCAAGAGTGGATTGCTTTGGAAATCTTATTCTAGTTGTGTGTATTTCTGTTCCTCCAACCAGATAATAATATCCTTAAAGACAAGAAGATAATAATTTATGTATTTAACATTTGTTGTTGGTCTAACATAACCCAAGTGTTGTTTTAGGCATCAAATTCAGCAACAGACTTTTTTGCTGTCATAGAGCTTACCTCCTCGTTTTGGGGAAGAGATTGACAATAAGCAAACGAAGGGCTCAATGTATTTCAGATAGTGATAACAGCTAAAAATAAATGAAGAAACTAATGTGATTAGGAAAGAAGGTAGTCTGGGAAGGCCTTTCTGGGAATGGAACTTTAAAACTAAAATTGAAGGTTAGGAAAAAGCTAGTTGGGGGTGGGAGGGGAGGAATGAGTATAAAGGCCTAAGAGTGGAAGAGCATGATTTTCAAGAATAGAAAGGTGACCAGGCCAGTGTGGGTGGAATTGAGGACCCATTGGGTAAGTAGATCCAGATGATAGGGGCTCAGGGCCCATGTAAACAAACACTTTTGTTTTGCTAAGGGCTTTATCTGTAGTGCTTCACTTGGAAAAACCACAGCCCTGGTTTGAATTCTAACTCTCAGTCTACTCAACCATACCAGCTGATCTCAAACCAAATGTGTGACACAGAACCTATGTGGACCTTTAATGCTGCCTTTAATGCTTGTGCTTCTTTAGGCCCCTTACTTTCCTGTTTTCTTGGATGATATTTCATACCATTTTTTCTTTAAACCATCTACACCTTCACTTTTAGCACCTGACCTTGCTTCTTACTTTACTGGGAAAATTGAAGTAATCAGAAGAGAGCATCACAGATTCCCAAGACATCTACTCATCTAGCACCTGCATCTAAGTACACTAACTTCTGCCTTGTTACCATGAGGACGGAGTCCATGCTACTATCCAATGCCACTGTCTCTATTTGTGCACTAGATTCTTGTTTCTCCTACCTTTTCAAGTATATCATTTCTATAATTCTCTTCTGAAATTATTATTTCCTCTTGATAATTTTATTACTATACAAAAAATAGTTATTTTTCTCACTTAAATAACTTTCTCTGGATCCTATTTGTACAGTGTGTAGCAGTCACCCTATTTCTTGGCTTACTTGTTCAGCAAAACTCCTCAAGAGTCACCTGCTTTTGTTTCCTTGATTTTTTTATTCCAATTCTTTTCAGAAACACACCAATCAAACTTTTGTGTTCACCACTCTACTAAATTACTCTTACTGAAGTTGCTAATGACCTCTGTGGTTAAATCCGGTGGCTGATTCTCAGCTCTCATCTTAATCCACAACATCTGGCAGTAGATTGCTCACTTCTCTTTGTTCCATCTTCTTTCTTGGCTTCTAGTGTATCATAATCTTGTTTTCTTCCTACCATACTGATCACTTTTTCTTCCTTTCTCTCTGATTTCTCTTTCACTTTGATTTCTTGAGGGATTACTTACATACAATTGTTGTTGTTAGGTGCCATCAAGTCATGTCCGACTCAGTGACCCTTATAGAGTTTTCAGTGGCTGTTTTCAGGATTGCCTTAGGAGTGGATTGCCATGTCCTTCTCCCATTTTTGGCGATGCTGGGAATCAAACTTGGGAACTCAGAGACTGCAGAGTGGGGCTCTACCAACTGATCTAAATCCCAGCCCCTTTATGTAGAATGTGCATATCTTAAGTGTTAAAGATGCTACTCAGGTGATTGTCATCCACATTAAGGTGTAGAACATCTACACAACTCCAGATAATTGTCTTGTGTTCCTTCTTTGTCGTACCCCATTGCCTACTTACTGTTCTTATCATCGTCATTATGTTACCAGTAAGTTGGCTGGGGTTCTTTTGCTGTATCCAGATGAAAATTGCAAATAGGCAAAGGGCAGCTTCTTCAGTGCTGGGATTCTGGGCCCCTGAGTGCCAAAGGTCCAGGGCTTGGATTAATACATGCAGAGAGTTATAGCTCTGGATTCTAAGAACTAGAGCCTTATGGTTCAAAGTTCTAGAGGTCAGAAACTTAAATATCTAGACACCCAAGCCTGCTGCCCTGAGCTTTGACTGTCAGTGGCTCCACATTCAGCAATCGAGACAGCAGCAGCTAGTGTTGCTGGCAGCAGTCAATGGCCGGAATTAATGGCTCTCAAACCCTGAGTGTTGGGAACCTTGGCTCCCAACATTGGCTACTGTTATAGCTCTCAAGCCATGGGTGCTGGGGCCCTGGACTCTTAGAGCTTGGCAGCTTGTTGGAACTTTTCCAGTGACCAAGGCCTGTCTGTTGCTTTCCACAGTCTTAGCTTTCTACTTCCTCCTCAAGTCCTTCATTGTCTTGGCTGCCTCCACTCCTTGCAGTTTCTACTCCCTGCAGTTCTCTAGAACTCTTTTTTTTTTTTTATAACTATAACCACAAGGACTTATTGATAAAAAGACAGAAAGGGTTTCTTATATAGTAAACAAGTCTGTTGGCATTTCCTAGCTTGGGAAAGATACTTTTTTTAAAAACACTTTTTATTAGTAATTTTTAATGTACTACTTAATGGGTCTCATTATGACATTTCCATATATGCATGTCATTGTACATTGCTAACGTAACTTACCCCTTACCCTCTTATGACCCTCTTTCCCTATCCCCATCCTCCCCACCAATGGTCTCCTTTCTACTTGCATGTCTTTTGGTGTGAATATTTATCTATATATGTACATCCCAATTTTGATATGAGTCCAAACTTTTTTCTATAGTGATCTACCTTTTTACATTCTCAGCAGTATTACATGAGTGATCTGGTCTATTTGCATATTGTCAGCATTTGGTGTTATTATTTTTTATCTTAGGTATTCTAGTAGGTTTTATTTATTTTGTTCTATCTTCACCTATTTTTCCAATATACCCATGAAGTTGTGCTGTTTACATTGAGATTGATCTTTCCCCTTTCATCCCTCCTTATTGACCCTCATCCCCCTCCCATCTTCTCCAATCTTCATTTCCCTCTGCTAGATCCCTCTTTCCTCCTTTTCACTTCTTAAATTGTCCCTTCTATGCTAAGTTTTATTGTGCATTTTTTTATATTTCAATTTATGTATAGGAGTTTTTCCTTCCTATAAGTTTGATTCAGCACCCACATGGAGTGAGAACACATGGTTTCTCTGAAACTCTCTTTAGCCACCTTCTTATTTCTATTGCTGCTTTCACTGCTTCTACCATTGACAGTACTTCTTTTTTATTAATTAGTATTTTGATTATACATATTTATGGAATACAGAGTGGTAATTTGGTTAATTTGTTTCATATACAGTGTGCAATTATCAAATCAAGACAGCTAACAAACATTAAAATTTTTTGATTAATCTTTAATGATAATTGTGCATATTTATGAGGTACAGTATTCTTTTTAAATTTCATGCTGTATAGTGAGTTTCATTATGGAATTTTCATATCATACTATCCTGTATTTTATACTTATTTTCTCTCTCTTTATCTCCCTGTGTTGCTCCCACTCCCCTTCCTGCTTGCCCCATCCCCCCCCATACCAATCATCCCATCTGCCCTCCATGTGGGTCCCCTTGTGTTTTCCAAACTTAGGTGTGTGTATGTTTGTATGTATGTGTGTACTTCCCTTTAAGGTAGATTTAATTTCTGCATGTGAGTGAAAGCAGTATCTTATTAAAAATGGTGATCTTTGGTTCCATTCATTTTTCTGAAAATGAAGGACTTTCACTCTTTACTGTTGATTAATATTCCATTGTGTATATATACCATATTTTAAAAAATCCATTCATCTGTTGATGGACATCTGGGCTGATTCTACATTCTTGCAATTGTGAACTGTGCTGTGATAATGATGGAAGTGCAGATTTCTCCGTGGTATGATGCCTTCACTTCCTTTGGGTATATACTCAGGAGTGGTATAGCTGGATCATATGGTAGTTCTATTTTTAGTTTTCTAAGGAGGCGCCATACTGATTTCCATAATGGCCATACTAATTTACAGTCCCACCAACAGTGTAAAAGGCTTCATCTTCTCTGCATCCTTGCCAGCATTTTTGTTGTTGTTGTTGTTAATGCTAGTCATTCTGACTGGAGTGAGATGGAATCTCAGTGTAGTTTTGAGCTTCATGTCTCTAGTGGCTAAGGATGTTGAACACTTTTCAGATGTTTACTGGCTATCTGTATTTCTTCTTTTGAGAATTATCTGTTCAGTTCCCTTGCCAACTTATTAACTAGAATATTTATGACTTTGGTGCTTAATTTATTGAGTTCTTCATATATTCTAGATGTTAACCCTCTGCCAAATGTACAGAGCTCAAAGGTTTTCTCCTAGTCTGGAGGCTCCAATTTTACTCTATTAATTATTTCCTTTGTTGTGAAAAGCATTTTAATTTCATATAATCCCACTTGTCAATTTTTGGTAGTGTTTCCTGGGCAATCAAAGTCTTGTTAAGAAAGGACTTGCCTATGCCTATATGTTGAAGTGTGTTCCCAGAATTAGGTTCTAATTGCTTCATTTTCCAGATTTACATTGAGAGCTTGATCCATTTTGAGTTGATTTTTGTACAGAGTGAGAGATATGGGTCTACTTTCATTCTTTTGCATGTGAATACCCAATTTTCCCAGGATCATTTGTTGAAGAGACTATCTTTACTCCAATATATATTTTTCACACCTTTGTTGAAGATCAGGTAGCTATAGATGTGTGGGTTTATTTCTGGGTCTTTTACTCTGTTCTACTGATCTTCATGTTTGTTTTTGTGCCAGTACCAAACTTTTTGTTACTATGGCCCTGTAATATAGTTTGAAGTAAGATATTGTTATACCTTCTGCATTTCTCTTCCTATTTAGGATTGTTTTGACTATGTAGGGTCTTTTGTACTCCCATATGAATGTTAGAATTATATTTTCTATTTTTGTGAAGTATATCATTGGAATTTTTATGACGATTGCACTGAATCTATAGATCACTTTTGGTACTGTAGCCATTTTCATAACATCAATTCTTCTGATCCATGAGCAAATGAAATCTCTCCATTTTCTAGTGTCTTCTTCAATTTTTTTCTAATGTTTTGACATTTTCATTGTAAAGGTCTTTAGATTTTTTTAGTTAGATTGGTTCCTCAGTATCTTATTCTTTGGGAGGATATTGTAAATGGGATTGTTTTGATTTTTTTCATCATGTTTGTTATCAGTATATAGGAATGCTTCTGATTTTTGAATATTGATTTTTATATCTTACTACTTTACTGAAGGACTTCTTAGTTCTAAGAATTATCTGGTATATAGGATCATGTTATCTATAAACAGGGATAGTTTGACTTCTTCATTCCCTACTTGTATCCTTTTTATTTACACCTCTTTTCTTATTGGTCTGGCAAGAGCTTCAGTTACTATACTGAATAAGAATGGAGAGTGTAGAAACTCTTGTATTCTAGATTTTAGAGGTAATGCTTTCTGTTTTTCTCCATTTAGTATAATGTTGGGTATGTGTTTGTCAGTTATAGTCTTTATAATGTTGAGGTATGTGCCTTCTATTCCTAGTTTCTTCAAGACTTTTATCATGAAGAGATGTTGGGCTTTGTCAAAGTTTTTTTCTGCATCTATTGAGATGATCATGTGATTTCTGTCTAAGTCTTCTGGCATGTTTTACTACATTAACTTATTTTTATATGTTGAACTGGCATTGCATTTTTGGAATGAAACCCACTTGACTGTGGTGTGTGATATTTTTTATATGTTGCTGTATTTGGGTTGCAAGTATTCAATTAAGGACTTTTGTGTCTCTATTCATTAGAGAAATTAGTTTATGGTTTTCTTTTTTTGTTGTGCCCTCATCTGGCCTTGGGTCAGGGTCATACATGCTTCATGGAATGAGTTTGGGAGTATTCTTTCCCTTTCTATTTTGTGGAATAGTTTGAGTAGGTCAGGTATTAGTTCTTCTTTAAATCTTTGGTAGAATTCGGCTGTGAATCCCTTAGGACCAGGGCTTTTCTTTTTTGGGACTTTCTTTATTACCACCTCAATTTTGTTACTTGTTCTGGGTCTGTTTAAATTATTTATATTCTATAGATTTATTTTTTGGGGGGGGTCATATGTGTTAAGAAATTTTTCCATGTCTTCTGTATTTTTCTCTTTTTTTGTATATGAGTTCTCAAAGTAACCCCACGTAATACTCTGTATTTCATGGTATCTCTTTTAATGACTCTTTTCATTTCCAGTTTTATTAATATGGGCTTTCTCTTGCTCTTACTCTCTCTCTCTCTCTCTCTCTCTCTCTTGCTTAGTTTGGCCAAGAGTTTGTCAAGCTTGCTTATCTTTTCAAAGAACCAACTCTTAGTTTTGTTCTTTTAGTTTCCATTTCATTGATTACTGCCCTTGATCTTTTTTATTTCCTTTTTAATGCTATTTTGGGATTATTTTGTTGTTTTCTAATATGTTAATGTACATAATTGAGTTCTTTATTTGATCTTTCTCTAATTTTGTTGTTGTTGTTGCAGACATTCATAGCTATGAATTTCCTTCATAGAACTGCTTTTACTCTATCTAAAAGGTTCTGGTAGGTTTTGCTTTCATTTTCATTTGATTCTATGAACTTTAAAATTTCCTCTCTTCAATGACTTGTTGATCTTTCAAAACTGTGTTGTTCAATTTCCATGTGCTAGCAGCATTTTTAGTTACTCTTGCTATTGATGACTAGTTTTATTCCATTGTGATCTGATAAGATACAATAAATGATTTGTCTTTTTTATATTTATAGAGGCTTTTTGAAAGCTAAAGTTTGGTCTGTTTTAGAAAATGTTCCATATGATGTTAAAAGAAATGTGTATTCTGCTTCTAATGGATGAAATATCTTATAGATATCTATTAGGTCAAGTTCATCTATGGTGTTGCTTAAGTCCATGGTTTCTTTGTTGATTTTTTTGTTTGGATGCTCTGTCAGTTGTTGAGAGTGGGGCACTGAAGTATCCCATTATCATTGTCTCTGGATCTATGTGCTCCTTTATGGTCAGAAATGTTCAATTTCTAAAAATAGATGTGCCAATGAATTTTTATTCAGCGAATAAAATGTCACATAAAATAGAAATGTCACATATTCTAGGTTGACTTTTCCCTTTATTAACATGTAATGACCTTCTGATTAGTTTATATCTGAAGTCAGTATACGAAACCCTACTTTTTTTTGGCTTCCTTGTGGTTGGTAAATCATTTTCCATCCTCTCATTTTTAGTCTATTTCCTTTCAAATGAGGTGTGTTCCTTGAAGGCAACAAATTGTTGCATCTTCTTTCTTATTCCATTTAGACAATCTGAATCTCTTGAGAGTGTAGACCATTAATATTTAGGTTTATTATCAAATAGTGTCTGTTGTTTCATGTAAGTTTGTTGGTTGTTTTTCTAGTTAGTTTGAGTGTTGAGTGATCTTTACTTTCTCCCCTGTTCATAATAGTTTTACTGGTTTATTAAGTTAGCTATCCTTGTTTCTTTCTTAGTTTTCATTTGTTCATGTATTCCTCAAATTGAATTCATTCATATCTGTATGCTCATATTGGAGTCTTTCTTCTTCTATGAATAGGATTTTTTTAAGCACCTTATGCAATGCTGGTTTAGTGGTTATGAATTGTTTAAGTTTGTGTTTATCTTGGAAGATCTATTTCTCCATCTATTTTTAAGGACAGTATTGTTGGATATAGTGTTTTTGACTGGCAGTTATTTGTTTTCAGTGCTTGAAACATGTCAATCCGTGTTTTCCTGACTTTTAGGATTACTGATGTTAGGTTTGATATTATTCTGGTAGGTTTACCGTTGTATGTAATCTGGCATTTTTCTCTTGCACTCTTTAAATTGTTTCTTTGATTTGTAGATTTAGCATTCCAACTATAATGTGATATGGAGTGGATCTGTTCTTCTTGAATCTATTTGGAGTTCTAGATGCCTCTATTTTTTGGGTGTATGTTTCTTCCTTTGGATTTGGGAAGTTTTCTTCTATTATTTTATTGAATAGATTTTTTTATCCCTTTAGGTTTAGTTTCAGCTCCTTCTTGTACACCATGGTTTCTTAGTTTAAATCTTCTCGTTTTGTGCCATACTTCTTGGAAATTGTGTTTGTATTCCTTTAATTTTTCCTTGATGGTGTCTGAGTATATTAGTTCTTTGACCTTGTCTTCTATCCTTGATATTCTTTTTCTGCTTGATCCAGTCTGATGGTGTTACTTTCTACTATGATTTTTGTTCGGTTAATTGTATTTTTCATTTCTAATATTTCTTTCTAATTTTTCAATATTTCAATTTCTTTCCTGAATTTTTATTCTAAATTAGATACTTTTTGGTCAAGGGCCTGAATTGCATTCATTTGCCTGTTTGTGTTTTCTGTGAGTTTATTTACCATTTTTATAAGTAGACTTTTGAGTTCTTTGGCAAGTCAATCCTTTCAGTTATGTTGGTTTCAGTTACTGAGGAGTTATGGTCTTGGGAAAAGATCTCTTATTTGCTTTTTTGTATTCCATGTGTTTCTATTTTAAGACCTTTGTATCTGTTAGTTTGTCTACCTCTTCTTGATTTATTTATGGGTCTTCTTGGTGTATAGTCATCTTTTGGATTCTTGCTTCCCATTACAGGTCAGATAGGACAAAGCAGTCTGTTATTATCATAATAATTCAACTAAAATAAAATATATAGTTATCCTTACCCTGATTTAGAGCAAACTGACACTTAAGAAATTACCTGAGTAAAGGCAATGATAGGGATAATATAGAATAGGTTTGTGGGTTAGATCTGTACCTAGAGAGTGAATGTCAGGGGTGGAGGTAGGGGAAAGAGAAAGAGGAAGATTGGGATTGAATATGTGTAGGGTAAGAGTTGTCAGAAAAGATACTATTGGAGAATGAAGTAAAAATGTAAATCTAGCCTGACGTGGTGGCCCACGCCTATAATCCCAGTGACTCAGGAGTCAGAGGCAGGAGGATCACAAGTTCAAGACCAGAGGCAGTCTGTGTAATTTAGTGAAACCCTGTCTCAAAATAAAAAGAAAAAATAATAAAAAATGTAAATCTATTTATGCACTGTAGAAAGAAAATGTATATGGTTGTAAAAACATTGCAAGAGGTATAACAACTAGAAATATGAGTTTTCTTTTTGTTTCCTTTCTTCTCTCTCTTTTTTTAAGAAATAAATATGAGTTTAACTAAAGTTTTTTTTAATCAAATAGCATGGATAACCTAGAGGGAAATAAGATGATTAAAATTTGAAGGATGAAAAGAATAGAGAAAAACTTTAAAAAAGAGGGAAGGAAAATAGGGAAGAGAAAAAAGAACCCACCAAATCTGATTGGTCTTTTCTAGGAGTGTGTCACCCTAGACCTTCCTAGCATATCCGGCCTACTAGCTGGAGGTTGAAAACCAATTATCACCATTATTCCTGCTCCCACAAAAGACCCATTTATAAGATGCAAGTGTTCCCCTGTGACCCCTCAATACACTCATAGGGTGGTCTTTCTTGGATTCTTCTGTGCTAGAAACTGTCAGGGTACTTTGCCTGATGCACTGCCCAGGTCTCAGGGGTCTGCACTGCATTTGATCTGCATGTGTGGTTCTTTCTCTTTATACCAGCTCCCACCAATCTGGTGGATGCAATGTCTCTAGCTGTGAAGCATAGACTCTGAAATGTGGATGGATCATTGGGAAGATCGTGTGTCTAGGGGTGCCCATCCCTGACTTATTCATCTGAATGGTCCTGCAGCACTCCAGTTTGTTTGTGTCTCTACCTGTCCCTACGTGCTATGGTGTTGTTGCTGTGTTTTCTCAGTCCCTGTTCAGTTATTATTCCCTGTTTACTTCCAGTCTGTTCTGCAGGATGAGAAAGTTCTAATTTACCTTTAGGGTAGAGCTCATTTCCTCCACCAGGGTCAGGAAGCTGCATGTCTGAGCCAATATTGTTCACTGTATCTCACTGCATAGTGTGTGCCCTAAGATCATTCTCAGCTCCCCTTCAATGACTGTGTTTTTGCTGCTTTTCTCTGATCAGGATAATGTCTATTCTTTGCTATTGTACCTTCACTGTCCATATCTCACAAAGGCTCCAACTATTCTGCCATCTTAACCAGAAGTCCACTGATACTACTCCTTCCTTTTGCAGCCACTGTACTCTGTCCTCTTCATGTACCAGTTTAGTTGCCTCTACCCATGATAAAGAGCACAAGTAGGCAAGAAAAGGCCATTTAGGAGATCCATTTTTATTGTTGTTCTTGTTGTTGTTGTTATTGTTAGGTGCTTTTGAGTTGGGTCTGACTCATACTAATCCCATGTACAACAAAACAAAACAACACTCAACACTATGCCAGACCTGGTACTATTGTTAGTGATTCTCTGATATTTATAGAGTTTTCAATGGCTGATTATTTAAGGTGTAGGCTGCTGGGTCCTTCTCCCAAGCCTACAGCACGTGATATTCCCAGGTGATCTCCCATCCAAGTACTAACCAGGCCTGACCCTGCTTTGCTTCTGAGATCTGCCAAGATCAGGTGCCAGAGTGCTATGGCTATAGACATTTTTATCATTAGTGTATATTAATTATACAAACTGAGTTTCATTATGACATTGTCGTATATATATTACATATATATTATATATATATCACACACACATACACACACACACACACACACACACACACACATATATAGTTGTTGTTGTTATTAGGTGCCATCGAGTCAGTTTCCAACTCATAGCAACCCTGTGTACAGCAGGTGAAACACGATTGTCAGTGTTTCTCTGCTGTTCATAGGGTTTTCAATGGTGGATCGATTTTTGGGAGTGGGTTGCCAGGTCTGTCTCCCAAGCCTACAGTACCTGGTGTTCCCAGATAGTCTCCCATGAAAGTACTAACCAGGCTCTACCCTGTTAACTTCCGAGATCTGATGGGATTGGAAACCTCAGGGTTACGGCTGCAGGCAGTATATATATATATATATATATATATATATATATATATATATATACACACACACACACATACATATATACATGCATATATATATACATATACATACATACATATATATACATATGTACATATATATATGTGTGTGAAATGAACTTTGATAGTACTCTCTTCATTACCCTCTTTTATCTCCCCTCACCTCCCACTGGTTCCCCTCCTCTTCCCAAGTTGTCCCTATTCTACATCTGTATCATTTTTTTTAAATCTACATTCCACAAATGAGAGAAAATGTGATATTTATCTGAGTCTGAACTACTTTGCTTAACACAATGTTCTCCAGTTCCATCCATTTGCATGCACATGACAAGATTCCATTGTTCTTTATGGTGCATAATACTCCATTATGTAAATAAAGTATATTTGCTTTATACATCTGTCCCTGGCCACCTAAGATGATTCTGTAACTTCAATTTTATGAATGATTATAGTAATGATGACGAAAATGGAGTAAAGCCCCAGGGGGTGCTCAACTTGTTGATGTGGCATGACTCAAAATTAAGAGAAACAACTGTACACATCCATTAATAATTGGAACATGGAATGTACGTAGTATGAATCTAGGAAAATTAGAAATCATTAAAAGAGAAATGGAGCACACAAACATTGACATCCTAGGCATCAGTGAGCTAAAATGGACGGGCATAGGCCATTTTGAGTCAGACAATCATATGGTCTACTATGCTGGGAATGATAAACTAAAGAGAAATGGGGTTGCATTCATGATCAAAAATGACATTACAAGATCTGTCATGAAATACAATGTTGTCAGTGATAGAATAATATCCATGTGCCTACAAGGAAGGCCGGTTAATATCACTATTATTCAAATTTATGCACCCACCACTAAGGCCACAAATGAAGAAAGGGAAGACTTCTATCAGCTTCTGCAATCTGAAATAGATCAAACATGCAATCAAGACATACTGATAATCACTGGTGACTGGAATGCAAAGATTGGAAATATAAAAGAAGGCTTGGTGGTTGGAAAATATGGTCTTGGTGACAGAAACGAAGCTGGAGATCGCATGATAGAATTTTGTCAGACCAATGACCTTTTCATTACAAATACACTTTTTCAACATCATAAACGGAGACTATACACGTGGACTTCACCAGATGGAACATACAAGAATCAAATTGACTATATATGTGGAAAGAGACGATGGAAAAGCTCTATACAAAATGTCAAAACAAGACCAGGTGCTGACTGTGGATCAGACCATCAACATCTCATATGCAAGTTCAAACTGAAGCTGAAGAAAATTAGAATAAGTATATGAGAGCCATGGTATGACCTTGAGTATATCCCACCTGAGTTCAGAGACCACCTGAAAAATAGGTTTAATGCATTAGACACAAATGATAGGAGACCAGAAGAGTTGTGGCATGACATAAAAGATATCATTCAAGAAG
>VMDO01028328.1:0-15788 GCA_007922755.1 Pedetes capensis
GTCAGCAGCCAAGGCCCCGCCCCAGTCCCCTCATCCCAGGTGGCTAAGGTGCCTCAGGACATATTGACCAGCGAGCACAGGGACCAGGGTGCCCCCGGCTCCCCACCCAGTGCCAAGACTGATAGCCCTCCAGTGAGCTCTGTGCTGGCACTAACCCCAGGCGCAGCAGTGGGCCATGTGTGCCCAGTAAGAGTGGCCCATTGCCATCACACAGGCATCACTGGGCTGGACACGAGACAGATAGCAGAGGCCACACCAGGGAATGCAGGAGCCAGGCATCCAAGCAAGGAGACTGTGTTGGGGACAGGGCACATCCTCCAGGCACCTCAGTGAAGGAACGAGTTGGTAAGGCATTGGCCCGGAAGCTGTTCTAAGCTGCGTTGCTGTTGTTAGGAGCCATCAAGGTAGGTCCGACTCACAGTGACCCTATGTACAACAGAAAGAAACACTCCCCAGCACTGTGCCAAGCCTGCACTATGCCAATGCGTCTCTGCTATTCATAGGGTTTTCAATGGCGGATTATTTCAGGAGTGGGTTACTGGGTCCTTCTCCCCAGTCTGCAGCACCTGGTGTTCCCAGGCAGTCTCCCATCCAAGGACTAATCAGGACCAACCCTGCTTAGCTTCCAAGATCAGATGGGATCAGATGCCAGGATGGTATGGCTGTAGACTGAATTGTACACATGCATAACATAAAAGGAACTTTGTGTGTGTGAGGGTGTGTGTGTGCACACAGGTACTGAGGGCTGAACCAGAACCTTGTCCATGCTAGGAAAGCTCTCTACCACTGAGCTACCTGCCTGGCCCAACCAAAATTTTGTGATTTGGTTTCATCTATTTCTCAACTGCATAACTACAACTGGAGATAACCTCTGGGCAATTTCTAGGCACAAAAATGCTTTACATTACAAATTTCTGTTTTCAGGAAATAAAATTGGATATTTTTAAATAAAGGGTGCTAAAATTATGAGCTCTGTAAAACCGCGGACACTGTGTGTGAAACCAGTGATTCTCCACTCATGCTGCATGTTGGACTTGTCCGAGGGCTCACCAGAGTCTCTGAGGGGCCGCAGGCCCAGTCACACGCATATTCAAAACATCCAGGTGTGCGCAACCGCGCCTGAGCCCAGGGGCACCCCAGACACCTCATCATGCCTGAGGCTGACAGAGGCGTCCCAAGGTCTTGGAAAAGCTGAGGTCAAGTGCAGACCCGGCTATTCTACAGTTTGGTTCTTCCGTTGCAGCAGCGCCTGCCCACGGCTCCTGGCCCAGGAGCCTGCCAAGCCACAAAGACCTCGCTTGCAAAGCACAAGGACAGGGAGACCCATTTTGACACTTGTGAGCCCCAGCCATGAAGTGGCCAGAAGTAAGAGGATGTCCCTTCTGTGTGCCACTCACCCTGCCTACTATTTAAAATCTGGCCTCCTGAGGGGCTGGTCAAAGGCCATGGGGGATTTGTGGGAAACCTCACCCTAGCGGGAGGCTCTATCCCCCATCCCACCATGCACCTCTCACTCCTAAACCAACAAAATGCACCGCAAACAGTGGGCAGGCTTCATTGTGATTCAGGAACAAAAGCTATGAATTCCAAACCTTAGCTTCTCCAGTCACTTAACCAATAAGCATCACGAAAATTGATTCCTAATAAGGAAATGAATAAATACTGCCTCATGGCTTTGGTCAGAGAAGGACCTGGCAACCCACTCCCAAAAATCAATCTGCCATTGAAAACCCTATGAACAGCAGAGAAGCACTGACAGTAGTGTTTCGCCTGTTGTATGTAGGGTCGCTATGAGTCAGATCCCGACTTGACAGCACCTAACAACAACAACAACAACATGGCTTTGGTAAGTATAGGGATGTGGACAAATTATGGCCTAATAAGATGACCACCCTCCACGTTACCAACCTCACTGAGTGCCCTGCCCGGCGCAGCGTCTCACAGCAGTGTGTGACAGCTCCTGTGGCAGCTCACCTCTGCTCCACACTCCCCACAGCTAACCACACATGCGTGGCACAGCACCACTGTCTACCAGCGCAGTGGCCTTCCACAGGCAAAGTTACCTCAGTCTCAACTTCCTATCTGAAAGACGGGACTCATGCCAGCACCCTCATGGTGGCACGGTGAGGATTCAGGCCTGACAGACACAAGCAAAATGGCAGCTGGAGAGTTTTCCTTGTCGTGTGACCTATGCACTTTACATTGCTCTGTCACGTTTCTTCAAGGCAGACACCATTTCATACCTTTTTAGTTTTTATTTTTTGCATCTTCCCCATAACTATCAATAAATTCAATAAATCTTCATTCCATTGATTGGACACTGAATTTTTAACAAACCCTAGAGGTTATTGTTTTAAGTAGTATATCATCTTTTTTCCAAGAGATTTGAACACTCTCCTCTCCAATAGCTTAACTGAGTGCCATAATGTTTATGTTTTCATGTAAAAACTTGTTGATGACATGGCACAAGAAAGATGAGTACTCGTCATCTTGGTTGCTTAATGTCCAGTGAGAACGTGTGGTCCCAACAGTGGGGCTAAGAAGGGAAGCCATGGCTAGTGGGGACTCCTGTCTAAGAGTCTCGACTATGCAGCTGCTGGCCCCAAAGTGCTGAGAAAAAGTAGATTGAGAAGAGGAACAAGAATGGAGAGAGGGGTTTCTAAATGCTTATAGAAGCAAACAGTGCCTAAAATATAAGTTAAAGCTCATCAGTGGATCCTACTTTCCAGGGATGGAGGGGCATACAATAAAGACCTCCAGAAGTATGCTCTGAACAGGCTACTTTACATTCCGATAGGAACAGACCGAGGTGATAGAAACTCTACCTTCCTGTTGTAAATGGGCATTCATTTTCTGTACAAGGTCATAGGATTTTCCTAGATTTACTGATGTATCAGGAGACAATAGTCAGAATCTGTTAGTAAGATTTCTGCGGTGAGGTTTAAAATATGAAGAATGTTGGGCTGGAGATTTAGTGCAGTGGTAGAGCACTTGCTTAGCAGGGTCTAAGTCCAGGGTTCCATCCCCAGCTCCAAAAAGACAAAAAACAAATGACAAAGAAACAAGAAAAAAGAATCGTGAAGAATGTTAAAATGTTAAAGTGTCCGCCTTATGCCTCTGAATATGGTTATTTCTCTTGCATCATGGGCTCTCATTATACAGATTGCACACAGTTGATCTAATAATTAGATCATGCAATTTGAATTATTGTAGACCTTTATTGATTATGAAGGTTCCTATCTAGTGCCTGGCAGAGGAAAACGGGGTTGTAGTCCTACACAAAGCTTTGTTGGAATGGCTAGTGCTTTGCTTAAAAAGTAAGTAGAAGCTATGGAAAGCACTGGATTAATAAGAGTTAGGAACAGCTCTGGAGGTCTGGAGTTCAGAGTTAGGTGAATCAGAGAAAGAGCTGTAAAAGACACCTGCCACCAGCTGCTTTAGTCGTCATTATTTGTTGGGATTCCCAGGGGGATAGAGAGTATCCCAAACAGGGCCAGTCCCAGGAGCCCATCTAGCCCACTTGGAGGGCTGACGTCTTTCCTCCAAGGCGAATGACCCTTGCCCTACATCCGGGTCATTTGCCCCCATGGAACCCTATGAGGCAAGATGGCAACTGGTCACCTTTGCCCTACATCCAGACACCTCACTCTTTCCCCCTCCCATCTAGTGGGCCAAGATGGGCCAAGTGGGCTAACGCATGGCAATTTACTTCTCAATTTACTGTACAAGGTCATAGGATTTTCCTAGATTTACTGATGTATCAGGAGACGATAGTCAGAATCTGTTAGTAAGATTTCTGCGGTGAGGTTTAAAATATGAAGAATGTTGGGCTGGAGATTTAGTGCAGTGGTAGAGCGCTTGCTTAGCAGGGTGCCCGATCGGTCACTTCTGATCTAACCCTGTTCCCAGATTGGCTGCCAAAGAACACCCCTCAATTGGCCCTGTATGACTCCTGGTCCCCCTCAAAATTAGCATACCACCCATGATTGGTTACACCTTACCTTCATGAGCCTTCCCCTGATTGGCTGGCCATCAGGCTATATGAACTCTAGAGCCCAGAGCTCAACAGCTTTTTCTGAACACCACCCAAGAGGAGCTCACTGGGTTCTTATGGTTCCTTGAGAGCCCAAGGCCTATTTACTCACCTGCCTAGCCTAGCCGTCAGCCTTCCTCGCACCTGCTTCATAATACTCCAACCTGCCTGCCACCTCTACCCATTCCCGACCTCTACAATGCCGGATATCCTACACGGACCGACAGCTTGGAGAGGCAAGACTCCAAGAGACAAGCCTCTGAGGGTCAAGCGCACAGCCTCCGAAGTGGCGAAGCCTGTGAGCCACAAGAGCCAGGACACCCAGGATTCTCTGCCCCAGTGGCAGAGACAGCAGCTGAGCACTTCCTCTCTTCCGTTCCCCCTTCCCCTCTCCCTAATCCTCAGTCCCTTTCCCTCTCTTTTGTGAATAAACCCTTGTTCTTTTAAACTGCATGTGAAGCTCTGTTCTCTGGCCACAGCCTCTCCTCAGGTGCACTGTCAGGCACCTCTCCTCCCTTCCATTCACAATGCAGAGAGAAAAGAACCCAACAATTACTGTAGCAGTAAAACTGACCCAAACAACTTCATTGGGATAAAGATTTATTGGGAGTTCACAGTTAGAGGATTTTAGTTCATAAAAGTGGAAAGCCTGGTGGCAGGGCAAGCATGGCAGGCCTGGGCAATAAACCTCAGGGCTTGGTGGACCATAGAGCAGAGACAGCAAAACCAGAGGTCCAGGGAAACAACCTCCAAAGGCCCTCCCCCAACAGCATGCATCCTCAAAGCTAGGCCTGCCTCCGAATGTTCCATCACCTCCCAGGACATGCACCAGATAGAGACCAAGCATCCAGACATGTGCCCTTTGGTGGGCATTTAGATCTAAACCAGAATGCAAGAGTTAGGAGAGATAAGTGCAGCCATTGTTAGCCAGGATTTTATGCAGACTGCACCCTAAATATTCAATGATACGTATGCTTTACCATTTAACATATGTCACTATGGGGAACCACAAAAAGTCCTTTCTTGAAATTCATGCCATTGCCGGACGCAGTGGCATGTGCCTATAATCCCAGTGGCTCGGGAGGCAGAAGCAGGAGAATCACAAGTTCGAGACCAGAGGCAGTCTGCAAAATTTAGCAAGACCCTGTTTCAAAAAGTAAAAAAAAAAATATGGGTTGGGGGTGCAGCTCAGTGGTCCAGCACTTGCAGAGCATGCAAGCATGAGGCCCTGGGTTCAACCCTCAGTACCACCAAAAAAAAAAAAAAAAAAAAAAAAAAAAAAAATCAAGCCAGAAAGCAACTTATTTATTCTGCAGGAATTTCAACTTTTTAAAAAAGTTTTTTTGTGTTGTCTGGGGTTTGAAATTCCAATGTGGCAAGATCTGTTTTCCAATAGCAATAAATTGAGCCTATGTTGCTGGACATGGTGGTGCACACCTACAATCCCAGCATTAGGAGGCTGAGGCAAGAAGATTGAAAGTTCAAGGCCAGCCTAGGCTACATAGAAAATTCCAGGCCAGCCTGGGTTGTATAGCAAGACTTAGTCTCAAAATAAATTAATTAAGTTATGCAGAAACTTTATAGATGTTTCAGAGGAAAACAACTAATCTGTTGTTGTTGTTGTTAGGTGCCGTCGTGTCCAACTCATAGCGACCCTCACAGGGTTTTCAATGGCAGATTGTTTCGGGATTGCCTTGGGAGTGGGTTGCCACATCCTTCTCCCATACTAATCAGTAGAATTTTTAAAATGACAGATTTTTCTGCTTCTTATTGAGTCTGGTTCATAGAGCAAACATTTCTGTGGAAATATGGGCTTAGAGACTTTCAAAACACTCGGTCACATTATCTATTTCCTTTACTGAGCCTTATGTTGGGCAAAAGTGTTAATCCATAGAGTTTCACACCTCTCCAAAGGTCAAAATATTGTCTATTAATAGAGGGCAGAAAGATCTGCCCTACACAGGTCTGAGCATCAGGGCAAATGCTTTCATCTGAGTGAGACTCAGGAGCAAACTTTTATGCACATGGTATTTGCCAACCTTCACTGGCACCTCTAAGAAGGGACCACAAGTGTCCAGTCTGCAAGTCAGAAAAGGATAAGTAAGAACGGGATGGGCCAGTCCAAGGAGAAGGGCCCCCTCCTCCCATGCTCCCCACCACCTGGAGACAGCCTGACCTGTGCTCCAATTTGTCCTTCTGAAAGTGGGCTCACCTGAGTTCCTACTACCAAGGAGTCTTCTATGACTGGAGTTTTGGCAGCTCTGGTGGCCCTTGCCTTGGGTAGTTGTCATTATTAGGTGCCGTGGAGTCGAGTCCGACTCATAACAACCCTTATAGGGTTTTCAATGACTCACTGTTCCAGGATTGCCTTGGGAGTGGATTGCCACGTCCTTCTCCCAGTTTTTTGCAGTGCTGGGAATTGAACCCGGGACCTCAGAGACTGCAGCACAGCGCTCTACCAACTGAGCTAAATCCCAGCCCATGTGTTCTTCTAAGACACCCCTTAATACATCACAAGACACCCCCAGGACTATCTGGTCATGTGAGCAGTCCCAAAGCTTGTTCTTTTATTATTATTTTTTTTTCTAGGTAAGAACTGAGTCCTAGAGAAATTTTAAGAAAAAAACAAAGGTATCTTCAGTTGGCCAATGATCATTAAGGACTCGGCATAAATTGCTATGGAATATCATATTCGATAATCTTTAATGCAGAGCCATTTTTGGTAAATAGGACAACTTGGTGCACTCCACCTTACAGAACCTCAGTAACTTTTGTCTCTGTGGCCTGAATGTGTTGCTTTCTCTAATTGCAGGAGGTAGGTATAAACTACTTGAAATGCAGTAGCTATTTGGTAGTCCACGATGTATTTGCCCAGATTTCTTCTGAGAAAATACATTGGCCAACATTCCTTTAAAGTGTTTATCATATTTACCAAAGTAACATGAGGGATTAAGAGCTCGAGCTTAAAACCGTAAAGATGTGAGCCTGTTCTTCTGTTTCTTCTCCCTTCAAAAGTAATGATTGAATTATTGAATAAAGCCTGGATGTGCCTCCTCGCCCAGATTTGCCCCCACTGGCCCCTTCATTTGAGGAGAGCCGCCTAACATCTCAGGACATCACTTTTATTGATTATGAAACTGAGAAGAGAAGGCGTGCTCCCTGGATAGTGGTAAGGATACGAGAGAGAAAGAACGTAATCATTTCAGCCAGAGCAGCATTCCATAGACGGCAGCCATGGCGGTAGCTAATACTAATGAGCAGTTCCTAAAGAAAATGTAGTCCCCATTCATGCTGGCCTGAGCGGGACTCCCAGTAAATACGAGGAGCCCTTCCTCAGCCACCTCCAGTCTAAGCCCTGCACTCTGGTACCCTGAAATATAACCCTCAGCATCTTGCCTGAGTGGACAGAGAGGCTTCAAATCCCAGCCACAGGGCTGAGTGGACTGTTTTACCAGATGTTCCTCTGCAGTCCGGGCTGGGGGTTAGAAATATTTACGGATACACATCTGGCCTTTTTGTGGCGTCCCTTGGGAGCAAATGGACAGAGGGCGGGGTGTCTGCAGTGGCTTAAGTCATTACTTCTAAGGAGTCTCCCGGGCACACAAGCGAGGTGTCAATGGGAAACCCAGACACAGAGCATGTGACTTTATCCTGCCCAGCAACTCATCAGACTCCTTGCGGGGGTGGGGAGAAAGGGCAGTGTAAAATAATTTAATCTCTTCCCTCTTACCCTGTCGTGCATATCGGAAGATGGAACATTATAAGGGAAATCAATTGGCTAAAGTGTTTCTGAAACTGCTGACATGAAGCTGGAAGTTTCCGAGGGCCAGCGATTGCACTTCTTTCAGGCTGTGTTCACCCTCGCCACGGTACGCTCCCGATAACGGACTCTCCGATGAGCATAATCAAATATTTCCTGGAGTCACCAGCACGTGGGTGCGAAGGGTCCACACGCCATCTGCCCACCTCCTCTGCTCCTGCCCCCAGCTTGTCCGCTGAGGCTCTGTACAGCAAGATAACAGGCCTTGCATCCTTGGCTTGTGTGTGTGTGTGGTACTGGGGGTTGAACTCAGGGCCTCGCACTTGCATACTTTGCAAGTGCTAGACCACTGAGCTGCACCCTCAGTCCATTTTTTTTTACTTTTTGAGACAGGGTCTCACTAAGTTACGCAGACTGCCTCTGGCCTCGAACTTGTGATCCTCCTGCCTCCGCCTCCCAAGCCACAGGGATTACAGGCATGCGCCACCATGCCCTCCTGCATCCTTGGCATTTATTGAAGCCACCCTGGTGCCAGGCACTGCCTGATCAATCTTCCTGGATGAACCTATGTATTCCACCCCAAATTCTCAGCAGGAAGTCACCTTTAACCCTATTCTGGGTATGAGTAAACTGAGGCAATACGAAGTGACTTCTCTCAAGCCGCTGGTTGCCACATGGGTTGCTGAGATGCTATCAAGAATTCGAGCCTCTCCGTCAAATCCTAGTGAAGTTCCCGGATGCGTCCTTGGCTTCTTGAGTCCAGCACAGAGTCACCTCTGCGCCAGGCCCAGCATCGCCCGCTCCTCCAGCAGGTCCTGGGACTAATGGTCTCCTCCCACCCCCTGAGCTCTCTGCAAGTCCCTCAGCCAAGTGAGCTCTGAGACATGCTGGCATCTAACAAGGGAGGCGCGTGGTGGACATGAGACCCGTCAGATGCCAGCGGCCTCTCCCTATGGCTGGTCATGTGGAAAGATACCCGCAGGTCCGTGGAAGAAGGTGGTGGTACCAAATCCGAGGAGGAAGCTCAAGTGAAAGCGGACTTTGAGAGAGACTCCTAAAGCGGAAACAGATTGGAAGAATGCGCTGTCTGCAGGTGACATGTTCATCATGCCGAGGAAAAGCTGAAACTGAGAAGAGAAGGCGTGCTCCCTGGATTGTGGTAAGGATACGAGAGAGAAAGAACGTAATCATTTCACCCAGAGCAGCATTCCATAGACGGCGGCCATTGTGGTAGCCAATACTAATGAGCAGTTCCTAAAGAAAATGTAGTCCCCATTCATGCTGGCCTGAGCGGGACTCCCAGTAAATACAAGGAGTATTTTCACAGGTCCTTCAGGACCCCACGGACAGCTCTACCCCTGCTGGAAAGCCACTGCCGCCGGCAACACATGGAGGAAAAGAAAATCCCCCATCCTTAGTCACTAGCACAGCTCTGACTTTCCTGGCTTGGAAAGCAACATCGTGTGATGGACACTGGGGTCTGATGGCAGCAGCGCCACCTGGGTGCCCGAGAGACCCCCTCAGAGCTGGCCCTTGGGTGTGGGCTCCTCTCTGAGCCCCTGGCCCATCTGCACAGTACAGGGTTGGCCGGTGCCTGCTGGGCCTCATCCCCTCATGACCAGGAGCTGCACGGACCAGAGACTGCGTCCGCCGAGACCACATCGTTATCTGGATCAGCATGTTCCGCTTCCTGCCTGGACACGTGTGTCAACGTTCCACTTCCTATCTGAACATGTGTGTCAGCGGAGAGATGTTGTGGCCTCCAGAAAAAAGCCCAGGGACAAGGCCCTGGGAGTGCTAGTTGCTGCCACCATTGGAGACAGGCTCTGTTTAGATGCCAGAATCCCCCTGGTGTGGCAGGCCTTCGAGGCTATTGTAATTGCTATGGCTTCGGGTGTCTGGATTTGGACCTAAGCGGAAGGTCAGATCTTTCCAGGGCGCAGCCTGCTTCTTTTTCAAAACACCTCGTAATCTGGCTGTGTGTGTGTGTGTGTGTGTGTGTGTGTGTGTGTGTGTGTGTGTGTGTGTGTGTGTGTGAATAGGCCCCGTGTCTGCCTGCATGTGTGGACCTGAGGACACGTGTGTGTGTCTCTCACCCCACACCCAGCTTCTGGGGGGGGGAAAGCTGCGCCTTCTGCGCTGGCCCCCCATTCAGGACACACAGGGCTTTCAAACCCGCCACGGACTCGCTCTGAGTGCCGAGCCACAGCGGAAGGAGTAGACCTTTGACTCGAAGAAGGCGCGAAGGGCGGGCTGCCTGCTCAGAGAGCCTCGGCACCTCTAGATCTCAAAACGCACTCTACCAGCTGGCACTCAACGTGGCTGCAATGTGAGCCACCAACTTCTCTTTTGTGCCCTCCCTAGAAATCTTCCAAACGCACTGACATTCTCACTGGAGTTACATTTTTATCAACTTTCTTCAAAAACTGGTATGGTCACAGAGCTGGTTCCCACAGATCCCTGCATGGACACGGCATTTATATTCCCGCTCACCCACTCAGCCAGCGTGGATCATGGAGGGGGCTGGACAGCTAGACAACCTGAAGCTTGGTTGTAGAAAGACAGAGGGAAGAGGTCTTTTGTTCTGTTATGGCAAAACCACTATAAACATAAAGAAAGCTTAAACCACCATGGCAGAGAGGATGAGGCTAAGTGACCGGTAGATGGCATGGCATGGCAAGGCAAGTACTGTAGAACCATCAGCGGGCAGCTTCCCATGAGGACCCTCCATGCAGAGCTGTGCCGTGAAGCCTACTCGACCCTTGGCTTAACAAAATGCCCTTCAACTCATATGCTAACATATGCTATCCTTCCTGGCTTACAGACTGTGTGCAAATACCCCAAACCCACGTACCTGAAAGCATGCATAAGGAAGCTTACTGATTACATTTATGTTTAGTTCTGATAGGGTTTCAAACTTTGTGTTAGGAAAGCCTATGGAGACTGTGAAGAGCTTAACGAGAAAATCGAGTGGGCCCTTTTATTCTTTCATATTTTGCAGTCCTAAAACTCCACAGCACCCGGCAGCCCCTCCAAGACTGGTTCTAAACTGTGGGTGTTCTGATCCACTTCATTTCCCTGGCTCCTTCACACAGCTGCCCAATCAACGCATAGTTGGAGCTAAGATCACCACTGCAGACACTCTCTCGCACAGTCAGTCAATGCATCTTTATCGCCAAACACCACCACCACTACGAGGAGAAGAGCAAAAGGAGGCAGAGTTTCCCTCATGTGTGGTCAGGGCCGTGTTCAATTGCTCTCTCCACGTGCGCGTTTCACCACACGCAGGTCTACTGTCCACTGTGAGCCAGCGCGCCGTTTCTCTCTCTCTCTCTCTCTCTCTTCCCCATCTCGCATGCATGTGTGGGTATGTTTGGATATGCGTATGTGTGTGTACATATATGGTGTTGTCTGTGTGCGTGTGTGTGTGCTCATGTGTGTTGTGCGGGTGTGTGCACGTACCTACATTCTGCCTTCGGTCCCGAGAGGTTGGCATTTTCCCTACATGCTGTCTCAGCTTGGAAAAGTTGGGTCAGTGTCTTGCTGTTCGTACCTGACAGGAAGGCTCTGCGGTTGTAACTGCTGCATCTAAAGTCCACGCTCTCATCCCAAGAGGCGGCCAGAGGCAACAGGCGCTCAGGCAGGGAGATGGAGAGCTCAGGGCAGACGCACGATCAGGGTAGAGGAGAGAAGCCCAGAGGGTGAGTCAACAGCCACCCTGGATGAGGGATCTCCACAGCCAGGAGGGAGAGAAAAGACAGCCAGCGCCAGGTCCAGACCAGGGTCCTACACCAGAGCAATCACAGGACTCTGTATGTCTACACACGCCATGGTTAGTGAATCGGATGTGACTTATTCCCATATAAAGCTTTAGCTCTTTCAAGTTAGTGCCTTCATTCTTTCAATAAGTATAGAAGTAAATAATCCCTCAACGGAAAATAAGAAGCATCTAAGTATGTGTGGGGCTGGGATTTAGCTCAGTTGGTAGAGTGCTGCCCTGAAGTCTCTGGGGTCCCAAGTTCGACTCCCAGCACCACAAAAATGGGAGAAGGGCCTGGCAATCCACTCCCAAGGCAATCCCGAAACAGTCAGCCATTGAAAATCCTATGAGGGTCACTATGAGTCGGATACCAACTCGACGGCACCTAACAACAACAACAACAAGTATGTGTGGATACATGTGTGCAACACGCTTGGTAAACTGAGAGAGTATTATTTTTTCCATCTTCGTTAAAGTATAACTAACAGATAATAATTGCATATATTTAAGGCATATGACGGGATGCTTTGTTATAATATACAGTGATGTGTCACTTAATGACTGGGATAGGTTCTGAGAAATGTGAACATCAGAGCGCACTTATACAACCTACGGTAGCTACAGTGTCACTAGGTAAAGGGACCACCATTGTTTATACTGTCCATCATGGAATAAAACATGACTGTACATTGCAAAGTCATTATCACAATCAAGTTAATTAACACATCCATCACCTCGCATCCGTGCTTTTCTGTTTTGGTGAGAACACTGAAGATCCACTCTCTAAACAAATGCAAATATACAATAGAGTATTGTTTATAGTCGCTACATAATTGTAAACTAGATCTCCAGAACTTATGGATGTTATAACTGACAGTTTGTACCCTCTGCCCAGCATCTCCTCACTTCTTCCACTTCCCAGCCCCTGGTAACAACCATTCTACTCTGTTTCTATGAGTGTGACATTTTACATTGCACATGTAAGTGAGATTACACAGTATGTATCTCTTTGTATCTGGCTTATTTTACTCAGCATAATGTCCTCCAAGTTCAACCATGGTGTTACAAACGGCAGGATTTCCTTCTTTTGTGGCTGAATAATATTCAGTTGTGTGTATGTGTGTTTTGTATTTATCCATTCATCCATCAATATATATTTAGATTGCTTCCATATATTGCTGTTGTGAATAATGCTGCAAAGAACAGAGGAATTCAGACATCTCTTTGACATACTGATTTTATTTCCTTTAGACCAGTACCCAGAAATGATTGGGTCTCAAGGTTGTTCTATTTTGAATTTTTTGAAGACTCTCCATTCTGATTTTTCATAAGGAATGCATCAATTTACATCCCCATGAACAGTGTACAAGGGATTTTTTTTTATCTTCACACCATTCTCAACACTTGTAATTGCTTCTTTTATTAATAATCGCCATTTTAAGAGGTGTGAGGCATCATTTAATTATGGATTTCATTTGCATTTCCCTGATGAGTAGTGATGTTGAGCACCTTTAGATATACCTGTTGGTCATTTGTATGTCATCTTTGAAAAATATTTCTCCAAGTTTTTTATCCATTTTTAATCAGATCGTTTTTGTGCTATTGAGCTATATGCCTTCCTTATATATTTTGGATATTAACCATTTGTCATATATCTGGTCTGTAAATTTTTTGTCTCATTCCATTTGTTGCCTTTTCATTTTGTTGATTATTTCCATTGCTGTATGAAATCATTTTGGTTTAAGGTGGTCTCACTTCTTTACTTTTGTATTTTTAACTGTGGTTTTGGATAAAGTCCAAAAAAAGAAAAATCTTTACAAAGACTAAGGTAAAGGAACTTTTATTTCCTTATTTCTTCTAGAATTTTTATGATTTCAAGTCTTACATTTGTCTATTCAATGCATTTTCAGTTAATTTTCACATATGCTGTGAAGTCCAATTTCATTCTTTCACATATGGATATTCAATTTTCCCAACACTATTTATTAGAGAGACAATATTTTCCTCTATTGAATATCTTGGAGCCTTTGTCAAAGATTAGCAGAACACATATATGTAAGTATATCAAGGCCCTCCATTCTATTCCATTGATATCTGTGTCTGTTTTTATGCCAGGGCAATACAGTTTTAATTACTATAGCTTTGTAATAGAATTTGAAATCAGGAGGTCTGATGTCTCTAGCTTTGTTCTTTCTCAAAATTACTTGACAATTCAGTCTTGTTCATGGTTCCATATGAATTTTATGGATTCTTTTTTTGTCTATTTCTGTGAAAAAAATGCTACTGGAATTTTTTAAAGATTATAATAAATTCATAAACAACTTTTGGTAATATGGAAATTTTACCAATATTGCTTCTTCTAACCCAGAAATGCCTGCAGCTGTAGTACTGTGGCTTCTGATCCCCTCAGATCCCTGAAGCTAAGCAGGGCTGGACCGGGTAAGTACTTGGATGGAAGACTGCCTGGGAACACCAGGTGCTGTAGATTTGGGAGAAGAACTCAGCAATACACTCCCAAAAAACAATCAGCCATTGAAATCAATAGCAGAGAAGCACTGACAGTTGTTTGTCTGTTACATTGACTTGATGGCACCTAACAACAACAACAACAACTGAATTTTTATAGTTTTTATCATGAAATGATATTCAATTTTGTCAAACACTTTGCCCCTATTGAAATGATTTTATGATTTTTATCCTTCATGTTGTTAATATATCACCTTTCTTAATTTGTCTATGTTGAACCATCCTTGCCTGCTTGGGATAAATCCTATTTGATCATAGTGTATGATCTTTTTAGTGTGATGCAGAATTTTACTTGCTAGTATTTTGTCAAGGATATTTGTGTCTATATTCACCAGACATATAAGCCTGTCCTTTTCTACTCTTATAATGTCCTTATTTGGCTTTGGTATGAAGTGAATACTGGGCTTATAAAATAAGTTTGAAAGTGTTTGATTTTTTGAAAAGTTTGAAAAGGATTGATATTAATATTTGTTAGAAATCACACATGATGTCATCTGCTCTTGGACTTTTCTTTTGTTGGGAGGTTATTGAATGCTGATACAATCTCCTTACTTGTTATTGGCCTCTTCAGGTTTTTTTATTTCCTCATGATTCAATCTTGGTAGGCTATATGTTACTAGGAATTTATCCTTTTCTTCTAATTTATCCAATTTGCCAGCATGTAATTGTTCATAATAATCTCTTACAATACTTAGTATAACTGTGCTACCAGTTATAACATTTCTTCATTCATTTACAGTTTTATTTATTGGAGTTAGCTTTCTTTATTCTTGGTTAGTCTAGTTAATGGTCTATTAATTCTGTGTATCTCTTCAAAAAATCAACTCTGAGCTTCAATGAGATTTTTACTGTCTTTCTAGTCAGTGGCTGCAACAGTGGGCTTAAACATGAAAAAGATCGTGTGCCTGGCACAGAGTCAGGGAGTATTTCGTTCTGTTGTACAGTCACTGTGAATCAGGCCTGACTTGATGGCACCTAACAACAACAACGAAGTCTCTACTTCATATAGTTCTGCTGTAATCTTTATTATTTCCTTTATTATTGTAGCTTTGGGCTTTGTTTCTTCTTCTCCTAGTTCCTAGAGCCGTAAAGTTATTTACTCTGGGGCTTCCTTTGTTCTTAACATAGGCATTTATTGCTATAAAATTCTCTTAGAAATACTTTTGTTGCATCCTAGAAGCTTTGGAATGTCATATTCCCATTTTTGTCTGTCCCAAGAGACTTTTTATTTCCCTTTTGATTTCTTTGATTCATTCGTTGTTCAGTAGCATGTTCCGTAATTTTCAAATATTCTGAATTTTTCAGGTTTTTTTCTTGTTGATTTTGAGTTTTATAACATTTTAGTAAAACACTTGTGATATTATTTAAATCTCTTTAATTTGTTAAAACATAATTTGTGACCAAGCATCCGATCTGTCCTGGAGAAGGTTCCACATGCACTTGACAAATACACTATCCCACTCTCTCCTGCCTCCTACATTTCTGCTGAAAAATTTACTGACAGCCATTGAACAATTCCTTTTTTGTTAAAGTTGCTCTTCTTTTGCTGCTTTCAAAATTCTCTTTGTCTTCGACTTATGACTATTTGATTATAATGCATCTCAGGGTAGTGTTCTCTAGACTGATCCTTTGAGCTTCATGGATCTGGAAGTCTGTATGCCTCCTGATATTTGGGAAGTTTTCAGCCATTATTTCTTGAAATTAACTTT
>VMDO01028329.1:0-24121 GCA_007922755.1 Pedetes capensis
AAAAAAAAAAAAAAAAAAAAAAAAAAAAGAAAAAAGAAAAAAGGAAAGTATAACAACCTTCTTCATTTCAGCAGGTATTCCTAACAATAATTTTCAATGGTTCTATTTAGTTAGATTGTGTGTTTTGTTGTTAGGTATTTTCAAGTCCTGTCCAACTCATAGCGACTCTCATAGGGCTTTCAATGGCTGGTTGTTTGGATTGCTTTATATATGCATTACTACATTCTTCTTCCAAGATTGTATGTAGTTGCTACCTAAATGATTATAGGCTGTTTCATCAGGAGGCCTATATGTGGTAGAACAGGAGAAGGACCTGGCAGCCCACTCCCAAAACAATCCTAAAACAATCAGCCATTGAAAACCCTATGAATAGCAGAGAAGAATTGACATAGTGCTGGGCATGGTGCACTGTTGAGGAGTGTTTCATTCTGTTGTGCGTAGGGTTACTATGAGTTGGATTCAACTTGAGGGCACCTAACAACAACATATGTGGTAGATATTCTTGGGGTCTCACTATGTCTGGGTACACTGGTTAACTTCTAATCGTTAGCATCTGTATGTCTCCAAAGGTGTGGTGCTGGGGACTAACGCTCTCCTGCAACAATGACTGGCTAGAGTTGGTGGATAAATCCTCCAGTTCCCTCCCTGCTGGAGAGAGGACTCAGAGATACATGTTTTATCCCACTCCTAGCACGCTTTAGTGGTGTTAAAAGCAGTTGCTCACAGTGAAAATCTGCAGAGTAACACATTTTTGATTGGCTAACTTCTCTTTCTTGCCTCCCTTCTCTACTTGTCTACTGGTATTTTCTGCCATTCTCTCCAAATGAATTACATTCACTGGCCTTTTTATTGGAGTCAGCTTCTGGTGTAGCCCAAAAGAAGACACCATATTACCTATGGGCTATGGATATTTGGAAGTAAATTCTTCAGTTGGCTCCATGTAAAAGTCCAGTACAGCTTGGAGCCCCTGGTTCTGAGATTCACAGAGAGCACCTCTATGCCCTGGCCAGTTGGCTATTCATTGCCTTGGCTTCTTTATCTCTATTTCTTATATCTTCTATATCCCTGCTCTGACTTTTTTTAAAAAATAGCAATGCATTTAGTTGTTGTTGTTGTTGTTAGGTGTCATCAGGCCAAGTCTGACTCATAGCAACCTTCATAGGGTTTTCAATGGCTGATTGTTTTGAGATTGCTTTGGGAGTGGATTGCCAAATGCAATTAGAGTTTAGTCTTATTAGCCAATTTACCCACCCATACATATTGCTTCTGTGTATTGATTATCTGTTGTTACATAACACATTACCAACAAAATGTAGTGGCTTATTATAGCAAACATTTATTTCCTCACAGTTTCTGTGGGTCAGGATCTGGCTGTGGTTTGTGGAGTGCCTCTGCCTCAAGGTCTCTCAAGAACGGGAAGTCCATTCATCAGCCAGGTCTCATTGAGGGTCTGACTGAGGGTGCTCTGCTACCAGACTCACTCAGGTGGTTGTTAAGATGCCTTGGTGTCTTGCCAAATGGGCTTCTCTGTAGGTTGTCTACCTCATGGCATGGTGCATTAGTCTGCTCAGGCTACCATAACAAAATATCACAGTCCACGTAGCTTAAACAACAGACCTTTATTTTCTCGTAGTTGTAATGCCTAAACATCCATGATTAAGGTGACAGTGAGTCTGATGTTTATTGAGAACTCTCTTCCTGGCATGTAGACTAACCCCTTCTTGCTGTATCCTCACATTGCTTTTTCTCTGTGTGGACATGGGGAAAGAAAAAGATCCTTCTGAGATTGGTCTTCCTTCTTCCTTCCTTCCTTCCTTCCTTTCCTTCCTTTCTTTTCTTTCTTCCTTCCTTTTTTCCTTCTTTCCTGTACTGGGGATCGATCCCAGGACCTCATGCATGCTAGGCTAGTACTCTATCACTGAGCTGCATCCCACTGAGCTGCATCCCTAGCCTCTTCCTCTTCTTCTCATTTTTTTCTTTCATGGTACTTGAGGGTTGAAGGCCTTCCATATACTTTGCAAATGCTCTACCACTGGGCTGCACCCCAGCCTATTTTTTATTTTTTTATTTTGATGCAGCATCTCACTAAGTTATGGGCTGGGGGTGCATCTCAGTGGTCCAGCACTTGCAAAGCATGCAAGTGCGAGGCCCTGGGTTCAACTCCCAGTACTGAAAAAAAAAAAAAAGAATAAAGCAAATATCAGTAAGTCTATTTAAAGGGGAGAATAAGCCAATTGTGCTTATGTCCATGTGATGAGGAAGCTGAATTCCAACCTTGTTGTTGTCAGGTGCCGTGGAGTCCGTGTCTGACTCAGAGCCACTCTGCATACAACAGGCAAAACGGTATAGTTAGTGCTTCTCAGCTCTTCATAGGGTTTTCAATGGTTGATTGTTTTTTGTGAATGGGTTGCCAGGTCCTTCTCCCAAGCCTGCAGTATCTGGTGTTCCCAGGCGGTCTCCCATCCAAGGACTAACCAGGCCCAACCCTGCTTAGCTTCCGAGCTCTGACGGGATCCAATGCCACAGTGGTATGGTTGCAGGCATTCTAATCTAACCTTGGGTGCGATAAACTGAGAACCTGGGTGAGAAAGGCACATGCAGATCAATTTATAGGATACTGTAAGCAAAGCTATTTTTAAATAGCACTTTGCGACTTCTGGCAAAAACAAGTGAATCACCTAGAGAGGCTCCAGCCTTATGCTTGTAAAACTGCCAGCAAGTGAATCCAGTAAACAGAAGCACATTCCTACCTTCACCCCACACCTCCTCTGCATTTCCTTCTATGAATCCTATGCACTAGTACTCACAAAGGTATTCAGATTTGGTTTAAAAAAAATCAAGGCCCTAACTCACACTCACCACAGCTGCAACCTCTTATCAAATCCACAATATCTTATCTCCTCCCTTTGGCCATTTCCTGATACATGCACTCTCCTTCTAGGCATGTCAGAACAGAGCTTGTCCTCAGCCAAGTCATTCACAAAGATATTAAACAAGATGGGGCCTGGAGTAGCACAGCAATAGAGACCTTAATTCATACTTGGACCCATTCTTTAGCCTTCAGTCAGTTGTGAATCCCTAGATTGGGGTCATTTGTTTATTCATTAAATATTTTGAGCTTCCTCTGCCAAGCACTATGCTAGGCACCAGCACTCTAGGGCACAAGACCCCTTCTCTTTCACTAAGCGAGCTCTAACATGGAGGCAAACAGGTAAAAAGAAGTGCAGGGCATCTTTGGATCACATTGGAAGGGGTGGCACATGGTCATAAATGGCCCCTTGAGGAGGGTACTTAAATTGAGCTCTGAGGGTGAACGCCAATCAGCCAAGTGCAGGTGGAAAGGATGGATGGGAAAGGAATCAAGGGAATGGCCTGTACAAAATCTGACAGATAAAATTTCATATAAACTTACTAACAAGGCTATTGGAACCAAGTTAAAGATGGTGCCATGTGCATGGGGTCATGAATTCCTGGTCCTTAGCCAGCCACCAAGCTGCAGGATTGGGAAGGAAGTCCAGCAGAGTTGGTGAGATGCAGGGTGCTCAGACAGGGGGAGTTCTGTCTGGCCAGTACCATGTGTTTGAGAGTTGAATTAGAATGTCTTTAGGAAGTGTGGGCTTTCTGCAGTTTACCCAAAATCCTGCCAATTTCTAGTGTCACAAACCAAAGGATGATACCATGATGTTAACTTGATCTCTGATCTGTTATTGCTTTGATTTTTTTAATTTTTATTTTTTATTAGCATATATTCATTGCACAAAATAATGGGTTTATTGACAACACTCTCATACATGTATATCACGTACTTTGATCCTATTTACCCTTCGTTACCCTATCTTATTCCCTCTTCCCTTGATTTTAGTGTAGGAGTTTGATTGCTAGATAAATAAATCATTCACTCATTCTTTATCATTCAACAAATATTTATTTTGGCTCCACCAAAAGGACTGAACATACATTGGTAATTTTGGCTTTAATAGAGCTTAGCATTGGAAGGGAAGGCAAATTATGACAAGGGTTGGAGATGGTAATAAGGGGCTATGTTAGGATGAGTGGCCAGAGTGGTCTCTCTGAGGAAAGGATAAGAGGAAGCTCTTGGATGAGTGTGGGGAAATGCGTCCAGGCAGTGGAAGTGAAGGCAAACCTGAAGTTGGGTGAGTTGCGACCTCTACAAGGTGTTTCTGCTTTCAATCTGTGAATCTGGTACAAGGCTGTGTCCAGAGGAAGAGGTTTGCAAATTGCAGGAAGGCTAGGAGAAGCCTAGAGAAGGTCTTCACTAGGAAAGACCAAAGACAATGGATTTTTGCACCTGGAGAGCAGAAGCCCTCCTAAAGTACAATGAGTAGAGGGGAGGGGGTGGCATATGGGGCTAGATCAAGCTGTAGGTGTTGCCTGATCAAGCAATTCTGGAGGAAGGCATTTGAGGAGACCTGGGTGATACTAATACCCCAGGGGCTGTCTCTACTAGGAATGCCCAGAAAGGTGGATCAGTGCTGTGGGAAGCAAAGATTTAGGAATACAAAGCAATGAAGGGAGTCCCCAGATTCAGGTGGATGGGCCCTGGAAGTCTCTTGTCCCTAGTAGCATGAGAAAGAGGAAGAAAAGAGGAAAAAAGAATACGAGCTAAGTAATGATTCTGGGGCCAGCAGCTGTACCACTGTGGTGTCCGATCCAGTCAGATCTCAGAAACTAAGCAGGGTCAGGCCTGGTTAGTCCTTGGATGAGAGACCACCTGGGAACACCAGGTGCTGTAGGCTTGGGAGAAGGACCTGGGAACCCACTCCCAAAAATCAATCTGCCATTGAAAACCCTATAAACAGCAGAACAGCACTGACAACAGTGTTTTGCCTGTTGTACATAGGATCACTATGGGTGGGACACCAACTGGACCGGACCTAACAACAACAAAAATGATGCAGGGATTAGCCACCAGAATTGTGTTCTAGAATCAGAGGAGAATTTGAACAAGGCTCTCTGGACAGTTTTTATTGGTCTGGTGGTCTTTAAATCATTTACATGGTACTAACATTGAGGTGCATGTAGGACAAAGCTTGGTATGCAGGAAGGAATTAAGGTGCATCAGATTTGAAGATTACGCAGATGATGGAGGAACAGAGACCCAGGCATGTTGTAACATGGTCTACCTGTCTGGTGACTTTAGCATAATATGAAATTAGTTTGACATGACTTAGTGTGCATGCACCCATGGTAACTCTTAGTAAGATTTGCATTCTTTTCTTAGCTGTGTCAGACATTTCTTATACTCTACCTAGAATCCTCACTAACATTCCTGTCCCATGGGACCCTGGCCATTTGCTTCCCCAGCTGCTCTGGCACCTGGCTTCATAGGGCATAATCCAGTGGTGACCTGCCTCCTCGCCCTGCTGGGCATTGCTTGCCATGCTGGGCTTTCCTCCTACTGTGTGGGCTGCTATGGCACCAGAACTGGCCTCTGGTAGATGCAACCTGAACGTGCAGGGGGAGTTAATGTCTTCTGAAGTGCTCTCTGGTTGATAGGAGGGGGAAGTGAAGTGATGAATTCTACTCCCTTCCTCCTGCTGCTGTGAAGCACCTGATCTGTCTCAGAAGATGATTGACCGAGATAGAGTGAACAGCTGTACTTGTTCCTAAGTCGTGGCCAATTCAGTAATAACCCTCCTGATAGCTCTCCTTCCTTCTTTGATACTCTGCCCTTTGCTTCCTTTCTACTCCCTGAGGACTGCACCTTTAATAAAGTAGAAGCACATGAGCTATCGTCGCAGGCCCAGGTGATCAGTTTTAGTATCATGCTGAGTCAGTAGCTTATAGGTTACTAGCTGCACAGCCCAATCTTAGCCTAGAGACACATTTGGGTATAGAGCCTTTGGCAAGTGACTGGTCCTAATTAAGATGTGGCATAAGCGTAAAAACACATCAGATTTCAAGATATAGTAGAATGCAAGATGTAAAATAGCTCGTTAACATTTTATTCTAAGAGACACTGTCTCGCTGTGTTGTCCAAGCTGGCCCTGAACTCTAGGCTCAGACGATCCTCGTACCTCAGCCTCTGAAGTAACTGGGACTACGGGTACATGCCACTGTGCTTAGCTTTT
Organism: Pedetes capensis; assembly: GCA_007922755.1. Classification (NCBI taxonomy): domain Eukaryota; kingdom Metazoa; phylum Chordata; class Mammalia; order Rodentia; family Pedetidae; genus Pedetes; species Pedetes capensis. The sequence goes on from VMDO01028329.1 coordinate 6,093, forward strand.
AATTAACATTTTAAAATATTTATTACATGAAGAAATTTTATTTGGATGTAGTATGTTAAGTAAAATACACTATTAAAGTTAATTGCATCTGGTTCCTTTAATATTTTAAGATGTGGCTATGGTATTTCCAGGCTAGGGTTTAGCTCAGTTGGTAGAGTGCTGCTCTGCACTCTCTGAGGACCCAGGTTTGATCCCCAGCACTGCAAAAATGGGAGAAGGATGTGGCAATCCACTCCCAAAGCAATCCCCAAGTGGTCAGCCATTGAAGATCCTATGAGGGTCACTGTGAGTTGGACCCCAACTCTATAGTACCTAATAACAACAGTATTTCCACTGGAAGGCACTTGTGGAATCTACTTCTTACCCTGTTAAAAAAATTAGGGCAATAGCTGGCAGCCTCCCATCTTCTTTTGTTCTTAAATTTTCTATGGTTTCTTAAAGATTATTAATCAGTGATGTTATGAAAGTTATAGTTTCAAATTGTGGGAGAGCTTCTCTTGAGGTCTAAAGAAACAGCAGCATGTGAGCATTGAGTACATTAATATGTTCAAACAATTATCTATTTGTTAATGCCTTTTTCTTTTTTCTTTTTCTTTCCTTTTCTTTTCTTTTCTTTCTCTTTTTTTGAGACAGGATCTTACTGTGTAACCCACGATCCTCCTGCTTCATTCTCCCAAGTTCTGGTATCAGAGGCATGTACCACCACGCTCAGCAATGCCTAATTTTGCAGATTAGGCTTGTAATTTGAACTATAAATGGGCTGTTGTTGTTATGTGCTGTCCTGTCAGGTCTGACTCATAGCGACCCTATAGGGTTTTCAATGGCTGATTGTTGGGGGTTGTTTTGGGAGTGGATTGCCACAGGAGTGGATTGCCATGTCCTTCTCCTCTTTTTGCATTGCTGGGGATTGAACCTGAGTCCTCAGAGAGTGTGGAGCAGCACTCTACCAAATGAGCTAAACCCCAGCCGATAAATGGACTAGGGCCTCTATTTGATGACTTACTACATATATTTAGGATAAGTGTAATAGGTGTTGACAAGGCTAACAGTTTTATAAGTGTTAATCTCTTGATATATTGTATTATATGTATTGTCTAGCTCAGTTGGTAGAATGCCTTGTTGTATCCTCTGAGGATCTGAGTTCGATCCCTAGCACTGCAAAAATGGGAGAAGGATGTGGCAATCCACTGCATGGCAATCCACTCCAGAAACAATCCTGAGCAATCAGCCATTGAAAACCCTATGAGTGTCGCTATGAGTCAGACTGGACTGGATGGCACCTAACAACAATAATAATTGTCCATGGTATAATTGAATATCATGAGCATAATGCCTAAGGAATAACTTTTGTGTACCTTTTTTCCCCCTTTTGTCCGCTGCTATTGTTAACTACATGTTGTGATTTGGAGGGCTGAGTTAAATTTGCTGCAGGATTTGGCCATGCTACTTTCTCTGGAATTTCCTTGTGGCTTTCTTGCCCAGGATATTTCATCATCGAACTGTCTTATTAAGCACTCATGCACATGACATTGGCTGTGCACTTTATCCAGTGCAAGGCAAATAGCTGTGGATTTTGTTCTGTTCTATAAAAGGCTAAGATTCTGATTTGTAGTCACATTCCTTCTCTTGGAATTTTGTTCTGGCTGGATTGAGATATTGGTAAAGAACAGTTTGGTGAGAAGTTCCTTGAGGGGCAAGAGTTGAGTGAGTTCATACTTAAAAGGAATGTGACTGGAGAGGGAAGGAGTGACAGAGAGGATGAGAAGTCAGCTTTGGCGGAGAGGGAGAAGGAGGGAACAGATTTTCAAGAAGCAGAAGGAGCAGTGGTTTCAAAACAACAAATCAAAATCACTTGCCATAACTCCAGCCTGCCTAGCTCTAAGAGTTTTCATTTTAGCCACAAATCAACATGAGAACAGGGCAAGTTGCTTATGCTTTGGTAATCAGTTTTTTGTTAAAGAAAACCAAGAAAATATACTATTGTATGGTGAGTATGGTGGCAGAATGTGGGAGGCAGAGGCAAGAGGATCACGAGTTCAAGGCCAGCCTGGTCTACATAGGAGACCTTGTCTCAAAACACCAAGGGCCAAGGATGTAGCTCAGTGATAGAGTGTTTGTGTAGCATGTGCCCTGGGTTATACACCTAGCACCACAACAAAAAGAAAAAGAAAAAGAAAAAATACATATATATTATTCAGAATTTTGAAATACTGAAGCAGGACTATTTATCTTCAGGCACAATTCGAAGATGCCCTACAAACATTCTTTTAACAGGTAACAACATTTGAGTTGATTCCCATAGTGAGATTCAGAGGTGAGTTTCCTATGCCATGGGCTTATTCATTTCCCTTCTTTTCTAACCCTTAAATTCTGTTTTCTTCGGAATTTTGTTTCTTTTCTTCTCAAAAGAAATTAAATGGAGGGAAACAATTCTATCAGAAGATTCATTTTGAGAAGAGAGGAATTAATTAGAAGTTAATTAAAGATGTGCTCATATCTGGATTAATATTAACCTTGTTCAAAAGCACAAGTTGGTAGAATGCTGGGACAATCACAGGAAATCATTTATTTCAAAGTAATGTCCCTAAACTGTTTTGCAGTCTTCCAGGGAGGAGGGAGTTACGAGTAGTATAGTGAACAGGAAGGCAAACCTCCTGCACCCTTCCGATCCCAGTGTCTGTGATCCCACTATGTCTATGATCCCATAGGCACTGTCTATGCCAAAGCAGTTCTTCTGCAAAACTGACTTGAACTCAGTCAGTACTTAGTGGCAATTGTGATAGCATCCTGAGGGGTGTGGCTGCCTTCTGCTGGATCAAGGCCCATAAATATGGTCATGTTCAATCAGGTTATATGTTAGAAACCCTTTAAAAATTGCAGTCAATGGTGGGTGAGGTGGCTCACGCTTGTAATCCCAGCGACTCAGGAGACAGAGACAGGAGGAAGGCAAGTTCGGGGCCAGAGGCAGTCTACATAATTTAGCAAGACTCTGTCTCAAGACAAAAAATATAAAAATGGGCTGAAGGTGAAGCCCAGTGGTAGAGCACTCACAAAATATTTGTAAGACCCTGGGTTCATTCCCCTAGTATGGCCAAAAACACTATATATATATATATATATATATATATATATATATGTATGTATGTATGTATATATATACTTAACAGCTTTTGATGTTCATAAAATTATGACTACTTTGTTAACATTTTATGGTCAATACAGATAAGTATTCATAGACAGAAATATAAAAGGAAATGAACTGTAGTTTGCATTTTACCCCTTCCTTCCTTTTCTCTCTCCCTCTCTCTCTCTCTCTCCCCCTCTTCCCCTCCCCTTCTCCCTCTCCTTCCTTCTTTCCTTCCTTCCTTCCCTCCTTCTTTTCTTTCCCAACCTATATAAAGTATAATTTGAATAGCACACATCACCATGGCAGCCACTAAAGCATTACAGGAATGACATCCATGCTAAGCATGGGACACCGGCCCCATCTGACCCAGGAAGGTTGTGGTTGGGAAGTGGCTAGCAGGGGCCAAATTTATTCCTACTTCTCTTTCCACCTCTAACCCAGCCCTGACACTTCAAGGCCTCTGTAAATATTTATAGAGGGAACACAGGGCAGAGCACTAGAAGTTGTCTTCGTGGCCTTGCCAGCTCACTGGGGAAAGGAGCAGATGGGTGAGCCGGATGTGAGCCAGGAAAGGGAGCAGGTGAAAGCTGATAAGGTCATGGGAGAAGATGCACAGAGGGAGGTGCTGAGGTTCTCTGGTGCATTCTGCCACTGACATTTCCTTGGTCTTTGGGATTTCACACATCCCCTTCTGAGAGGCATGTTAGACTGGCTGCATGGGAGAGGATGGTCTCAGTGAAGGAAAGGACAGCCAGAAGAATGCAAAGCAATATAGCAAGTATTGTTGTTAGGTGCCATCCAGTCTTGTCCGACTCATAGTGAACTTCATAGGGTTTTCAATGGCTGACTGCTTCGGGATTGCATCGGGAGTGGATTGCCATGTCCTTCTGCCATTTTTTGTGATGCTGGGAATCGAAGCCGGTGATTCAGAGACTCCAGAGCAGTGCTCTACCAACTGAGCTAAATCTCAGCTCATAGAAAGTATAAGGACACAGAAAACACTGCCAAAAAAAAAAAAAAAAAACTAACTTCAGTTATGAAGAAAACGTTTGATGCTGATACTTAAAAAGATAATGCGAATTGAAGGACTGATTGCACTTTGTATAAGACTCTAATGATGAAAGTAGCCATGGGGGTGGCAAGGAGCAGGGACTATATGTGAATGTCTTTTGTGCTAGGACACATGATAAAGGATTTGCAAATGTCATCTCCTCTGACCCTCAGCATACTTCCTCTGGGATTAAAAAAGAGGGGAATACTAAAAGTAATGCATGCACATTCACACACACACACACACACACATACACACACACACACACACTTGCTGCTCTTGGTCAATACACACTGGAGCTCAAGACTAAATAAGATTTTTTAACACAAGAAATTATAATCCTAACAATCTGGAAAACTTGTATAACCATATAACTATCACATGATAAAAATATCTAGTATTTAGATATTTGTTGTAGTTGGGTGCCCTTGAGTCAGGTCTAATTTATAGTGACCTTCATAGGGTTTTCACTGGCTGATTGTTTTGGGATTGCTTTGAGAGTGGAATGCCATGTCCTTCTCCCATTTGTGTGGTGCTGGGGATTGAGCCTGGGTCCTCAGAGAGTGGAGAGCAGTGCTCTACCAAGTGAGCTAAAACTCAGCCCCTATCTAGACATTAAAAACACCATAATAACAAGAAAATAATAATGAATGGGAAAGTCTCAAGGTGTTTTTATTCCCTGATCACTTGTGTCCGTCCCCTAACCCACCTCAAGTGCTTTTTGTCCCTGCAGGCCTCCACCAGGAAGTAGGCTATTCTCTGCCTCCCCACCTACTGGTCCTTCCCATTCTCCAGGTCTCTCTCAGTGTCATTTCCTCAAAGAGACCTTCCCTGAAGCTCCATTTTCAAACAGGTTAGCCTCTGTCACCACTTGTCACACACTCTACTTTTCTGTCATAGCACTCATCAGCTTGTAATTACAAATGTATTTGAGATAATATTTAACAATCTGTCTTGCCGAACTGCAAGCTTCTGAAAGGAGGTGATAGTAATTTTATTCCCCATTATATCCTAAGCACTTGGCTCAATATAAGTGCCTAAGATTCCTTTCTAAGAATGAAAGGATACCTTAGCTATTTGGGAAGCTGAAGCAGAAGGATTATTTGAGCCCAGGAGTTTGAGACCAGCCTAGTCAACACAGCAAGACCTTGTCTCAAAAAGAAAAGAAGCCAGGCATGGTATTGCATGCCTGTAATCCCAGCACTCAGGAGGTTGAGGCAAGAAGATCATAAATTAGAGGCCAGCCAGCACTACACAATGAATTACTAACATTTGAGGAGCTCTTAGTGACTCAGACAAAGTACAAGAGGACTCTATTTTTTCTTTAGAAGTATTATTATCATTATTATTATTATGATTTTGCAGTACTTGTGGTTGAACCCAGGGCCTCAACATGCTTTGCAAGTGTTCTATCATGGAGCTGTACCCTCAGTCCATTTTTATTTTTATTTTCTATTTTATTTATTTTTTTTGGTGGTAACTTGGGGGTTGCACATACATTTTGCAAATGCTCTACCACTGGGCTGCACCCCTAGCCCCTTCTTAAATTTTTTTTATTTTGAGTCAAGGTCTCTCTAAGTCACAGAGGCCGCCTCAGGCCTTAAACCTGCAATCCTCCTGCCTCTGCTTCCCAAGTGGCTGGGATTACAGGCATGAGCCGCCACATCGGGATTTGTTTTTGTTTTACTTTTAAGACAGGATTTTGCTAAATTATGCAGGCTGCTTCTGGCGTGGAACTCCTAATCCTCCTTCCTCAGCCTACTGAGTTGCTGGGATTACAGGTTTATAGCAAACACATTCCCCCACTCATTTTCTGTGCTAGGTTTGAACTCAGGGCTTTGCTTGTGCTTGGCAAGCACTCTAGCACTGAGCTATATCCCCAGTTCTCTCCATTCTCCTTCTTTAATGGAGCACATCCTTCCCCTCCACCATTTTCAACTATCATGATTCTACACTATGGTGGGTCTAAGAATTCTTCCAGTCTCAACTTCTTGGTGAAATTACCTACCTCCAGGGCTGGCAGACATATGTGACATCTTTCCTTCCCCGACTGCCAGAAATCAAAAAAGTTGAGTGCATGGAGGAAATTCTGGTGTTTCCACTTGGTACCTCCCCATTCCCATCTGCTACCTTCTCCAGGGGCTGAGATTTAGCTCAGTTGGTGGAGTGCTGCTCTGCAATCTCTGAGGTCCTGAGTTCGATTCCCAGCACCGCAAAAATGGAAGAAGGATGTGACAGTCCACTCCCAAGGCAATCCCAAAAACAATCAGCCATTGAAAACCCTATAAAGGTTGCTATGAGTCAGACATGACTCGATGGCAAACAACAATTTATGGGCTGGGATTTAGCTCAGTTGGAAGAGCACTGCTCTGTAGTCTCTTGGGTCCCAGGTTCGATTCCCAGCACCACCAAACTGGGAGAAGGATGTGGCAATCCACTCCTGAGGCAATCCCGATGCAATCAGCCATTGAAAACCCTATGAGGGTCGCTATGAGTTGGACACAACTCAACAGCATCTAACAACAGCAACAACCTTCTCCAGGTCTCTACTATGCTGGGATCTTGGAGCAGACCATCAGGAAGAAATAATATGCCAATCTTTTCTTCTTTTCTCTGTCTTGACAAGTGATTTTCTTTCCTTGGTGGAGATTATCTATTTGGTTTCGAGGAGAGAAGGCAACCTCTTCCCCTCCCAGTATGGACTCATGGAGATACTCTTCCTGTGAATTGCTATTCTATTCTAGAGCTGGTGACCCCTTCGCCTCTCACCTCCCCTTGTATGTAGCCTGGGAAAGGGTCATGTGGTGGTTTGGGATGGGCAGCAGGGCATTTTCCTGCCATTCTTGCTGTAAGGTGGGTAGGGAAGGAGGTAGCCCCAAAAGTGGCTGCTTTGGGCACACTAAACATGGAGTGTGACCTGTCCTCTGTTTTCAGCTGTGACCTGTGGCTGAAATTCTGCTGAAGTTCCTGAAGAAAATCTAACCTGATATCTCCTTTCATCTCCTTTCACACTAGAACTTGTTCGTCACACTGGTAGATCTCCGTTTGTCCTCTGCCCTCTCCATTTTTTCTCTCCTTCATTGTGGCCCAGAAAGATGACTTCCATGGGCTATATAACACCTTGGCTTCCTGGTCCCATAGGATTTGGCTTGTTTTGACCAGGAAGCTGCTGAGTGGTAGAAAAAGGAGAGGAGTTTATAACCCCAGCTCTGCATCCTAACTCGGGTTCCTCTGTGACTGCAGTTGCTGCCTACCTTCTTCCTTAGCTCCAGCCATGACTATTCTTTCTGCTCTTTCCTTTGGTTTAAGGCTGGGGAATTCCTGCCGTTGCCAGTCCATTGGTGCATTACAGTCCTTGGGGATTCTCTCAATGCTTGCTGTTCCTTTAACCCTGTCCACACCTCTGGAAAGTCTCTTCATTAAAGTAATTTCAGTTAAACTCTTTGAGTGAGCCATCTGCTTCCTGCTGTGACCAGGACAAATATGCTCCCTTATTCTCTTAGCAAAATATCCTGAGGTCTTCCATGTCATTACATCTATATTCACTTCAATGAAAATGGCTGTACAACCCAATCATGGGGAAAGATCAGGCATATCCAAATGGAAGGACATTCTACAGAATAACTGGATTGTATGCTTCAAAAATTGTCAAAGGTGTGAAAGACAAAGGAAAACCAGGGGAACTATTGCAGATTAAAGGAGACTCAAGAGATGTGACAATTAAGTGCAATGTCTGGTTCTGGGCCAGGAGGAAAAAAGGTCATAATTTTTGCTGTAATAACAAATGTATATGAGTGTGTGTGTGTGTGTGTGTGTGTGTGTGTGTGTGTACACAGAGAGAGAGAGAGAGAGAGAGAGAGAGAGAGAGAGAGAGAGAGAAAGAGTGGGAGAGTAAAGGAGAGGGAGGGAGGGAGGGAGAGAGAGAGAAGGATATTATAATGAAATGTTAGCTTTGGGAATCTGCATTAAGATTATATTAGAATTCTTTGTACTATTATTGCAACTTTTCTGTAAGTCTGAAATTATTTCAAAGTAAAAAGTTAATACAATAATTATACAATGTTCCATAGCCCATATGCACATAGGCCCCACCTTGGTGAGGGTCTCTTATTTATGTTGGCTCCCAATTTTCTTTCTTACAGTCCTGCAGCAAACACCCTTGTACACCTACCTTTCTATACAGGAACCAGGACTGTTGTTGAATGGAGTTGAAGAAGCAGAACCGTGGAATCAAGGATTATACACATTTTCCACTTTGGCAGAATTTGTCAAGTTGCCAAAAACTGCTTGAGAAACACCAACAATATATTTTATACTGTTGTAAAATCATGAGAAAGTTTGTATAAAAAAAATATTTGATGAAGCTGGGTGTGGTGGCTCATGCCTGTAATCCCAGCACTTGGGAGGCTGAGGAAGGATTGAGGCAAGTTCCTAGCCTACCTGGTCTACAGAGTGAAACAAAACTGATTGAATTTAGGTACTTGGAATTTAGGAGGTTAGCCAACTCTGTTATTTGCATGTGTTAACTTTCTCTCTGACATTTTTAGTGGCCTTCTTACTCCACATCCTCCCTCTGCATTGTGATTTTTGAAGCCTGCCTCTCTGAACTCCGTTTAGTCAGAAATTCTAACTGATCTTTTTCAAGAGAGTAAAAAAAAGTTAAATACTATTTTCAGAAGTTGAGTCTATGTGATTTTTATGTCAAGTATGAGGTCGCTTTTTTCCATGAACATCTATAACCACAAATTGACAGAACTTTTTGGAAAAATCATCGAGTAATTGAATATCTAGGTTGAATCAAGTGTGTCACAACATTGCTTTACAGCTTACAGAACACACTTACATATTTGATCTTTGGATACCATCACAAAATAGCAATGACTGGAAGAAAGTTAGAGATATTTGGTCCACCCTCTCCTCTTCCTGAGGAAGTAGGAAATTGATTTGCAAAGTTTGATGTATTGACTGAAATCACACAGTCAGTAACTGGCAGAGCAGGAGCTAAACATTGATTTTTTTGTTGGAAATTTTTAATGTACAACTTAATGTGTTTCATTTTGACATGCATTTCATTGTGACATTTCCATATATAAGCACTGGTTTTTAAAATGCTCCTTCCTGCCTCACATCTATACTATCTAAAAGCTCTTAAGGTTTTCCATACAGCAAGTCCTCCTTCTAATACACAAGTTTGGAGGTGGTGACTCAGAGTAGGAAGCTTGGAATAAAAAACAATTTCTAGAACACAATGAAGAAGAATTTGTGTGCTCATACATGATTTATACCAACCTTTAACCAGGAAATATAACTGGTTGAATGGGTGTTTCTCTCTTGAGAGCTGGGAACTGTATGAAAAGGCACAATGAAGGAATGAGTATTATAAATAGATTAACATCATATAAGTTCTGAAACTTTTGCCTATGATAATGATAATTTTGTTGTTAGGTGCCATTGAGTTGGTGTCTGACTCACAGTGACCCTACATACAACAGAAGAAACACTATTGTCAGTGCTTCTCTGCTATTCATAGGGTTTTCAATGGCTGATTGATTTTTGGGAGTTGTTTGCTGGGTCCTTCTCCCAAGCCTATAGCACCTGGTGTTCCCAGGTGGTCTCCCATCCAAGTACTAACCAGGCCTGACCCTGATTAGCTTCTGAGATCTGATGGGACCGGAGGCCACAGTGATATGGCTGCAGGCACATGATAACTTCAGTGTGGTTCATATACACAATGGCAAATATTACTGGATTTGGAAATGATTAGATCTTCCTAGATAATTTGTGAAGCAGAAACTTGGATGATTAAGTCCCTAATTCTCTTTGTAGTGGCAAAATTCAAACTAAGATTATTCCATTCAGCTTCTATAATTGCAACATTTTTTGAATGTACATGTCATAATAAGGAAATATAATATATCATACAAGGGTTGGTGCCAGCCCCATTCACCCCTGTCAAATCATTCATATTTTGCCTTGGAAATGTATTTTTGTATTCAGTTGGATGTGGGTGTGTGCAGCATTTTGGAAGCTCAGAAAATTTCATAAAGAATCCTCCAGTTTGAATGCAACTAGATCATATCTGCATTTTCTTCATCACTCAGGTGGGATTGTTTGTAGAGCATATTAGGGTTTGAGAAACTTATGTGGGTATGGGAGAAAATGTTGTAGCAGGGTGAGGTTAACTTGGCCAGGGGTCTGACCTTCAAGAGAAAGATGATAGCCAGACAGTGAAAGACAGTTTCTATCCCCAGGAACACGGGATTTGATCTTGACTGTGCTGATGGGATTATCCAAAGGCACCCAGCTGGCTAGTGGGTGGAGGCAGCAGTGGGCATTACAGTCAATGGTGATATCTTAATTGCATGGCGCCAAGGCTGTAACTAGTAGAGGGCTAAAGACAGTGGATTCTTGGTGCCCAGGCAGACGGTTAGGTTTTCAACCCTGTCCTACCCAATTTCCTCTGTTTCAAACAAATATTAAAGTAGCCTGCTTACAGAAGTAATTTTAAAAGTTAAGAAGCTTACCATACTGACATAGCTCCTTTTCCCCTTTTTTAATTCCTTCCTCTCCCTTTCTTGCGCTTTGCTCTTCTCTTTCTCTATCAACCACATGCCCACCTCTCCCTTCCCTGGGGCCCACCATCTTCCCTATCTATCTAAGGAACTTTTCCCTCTAGAAGCTTGCTGAACTCTGTTCTCCCTAAATTTCCCTTTTCCTGAGAAATAGAGATATCCCTATGCAGATTCACCTAGGGAACCCAGGTTCTTTTCAAGTTTCTTTCCAGGTTTACCTAAGTTTCTCCAGGTGCCTCAGTTTTCTCTGTAATTATTCTTTAATGGTATACTCTTTTAATAAACCTTATCTATACTGTCTATAATGGGCTGGGGTTTAGCTCAGTTGGTACAGCGCTGCTCTACACTCTCTGAGGATCCAGGTTCAATCTCTAGCACCAAAAAACAAAACAAAACAAAAAACAGGAGAAGGATGTGGCCATCCACTTCCTAGGCAATCCTGAAACAATCAGCCATTGAAAACCCTATGAGGGTCACTATGAGTTGGACTCCACTTGACAGTTGTTATGAATCAGACCCAACTCTGATGGTACCTAACAACAACATACTCTCTATTCTAAAAAAATATTGACATATAACAGAATAGATATTATATAGTATAACATAGAAAAGAAATTTTAAAAAAATTATTTTAATATATAGTACGTGTGCACAAATACACATGAACTGAGCTTCTCAAACTCAGCTGTGCCCACTACACCCCCATCCCCAGGCCTTATTAAAATGTATATTCTTGATCTTGATTGTCTTCCAAAGATCAATGTGTTAGAGGCTTGGTCCTCAGCTGATGGTGCTATCGGGAGGTGGTGGAACCTTTAAGATGTGGGGCCTAGCTGGAAACAGGTCACTGGGGGCATGTCCTGGAAGGGGATATTGGGTCTGAGGATCCTTCCCCTGCTGCTGTGAAGTGCCCAGGCTTCCTCTGTCCTGCATTCTTACCATGATGTGCTGCCTGACCACCAGCTCCAAGGCAATCAGAGAACTGACCATGGGCCTTCAAAAATATGAGTCAAAATAAATCTTTCTTTGTAAGTTGGTTTATTTCAGGTATTTATTACATGAATGGAAAGTTGATTAATATGAGTGGGCATGGGATGGGTCCTGAGATTCTGCATTTATCCCAAGCTTCCAGGTTATGTGAATATTGCTGGCGTACAGAAGATGCTCTGGGTAGCTTGGTCCAGAAAACATAATGAAGAAATCAGAGCATTGCATTGCAAAAGAGAAAATTTACTTACAAATGTATCCTGACACAAGTGTGTTGAATTGGCAATTAAATTACCAAGAGTGGTAATTTTGCTATTATGAGTGTGATTTTCAGGAAATTCATGAACAAATCTTGGTAATTTTGCTATTATGAGTATGATTTTCAGGAAACTCATGGGCAATTCTTGGTAAATTTTTTATGAAAACAAAGTACTTTTCACTTGATTTGCACAGTAGATGCATTCCTGGAAAGAATACCTTGTATTTATATGTGAAATGAAGTTAAATTCAAGGCTCAGATAACAATAGACAAATTTTCTACATACACCAATGTCTAGTTACACACTTGAAGTTTTCATGGAATGTGGGCCCTCTCTTTGTAAACAGGAATATCTCATGGGGTTCAGGACAATTAGCATCCTTGACTCTTGCCCACTAAATATCTATACCACACCCAAATGATGGTGACAACGGAAAAATGCCTCAGCACATTCTCAAGTTCTCTGGGGCATGATAGGGGATTCACAGGGTATAAATCAAGGCAGGGTGCTAGTCTCGGCCTGTTAATTGGCAATCATGGCAGAAGCTCATTATAAGGGTTAGGCCGACATTTTAAGGGTTTGGGTAGAGATGACAGCTGTTTGGAGACAAGTCAGTTTGGACTCACTCTGACCGTCTGGCCATCCCTTTGCTTTGAATTCTGTTGGGAGAGTGACAGGCAGGAATAGAGCAAACCTTTCAAATGGAGGTTCTACAGACCACCTGAGGATCATTTTAAAATGCAGATACCATTGGAACTTTGATGGGGATTCCATTGGATCTGTAGATTACTTTTGGTAGTATAGCCATTTTCACAATGTTAGTTCTTCTGATCCATGAACAAGGGAGGTCTTTCCATCTTCTAGTGTCCTCTTCAATTTCTTTAATGTTTTGAGGTTTGCATTAAAGAGGTCTTTAGGGTCTTTGGTTAAATTAGTTACTGGATATTTAATTTTTTAGTGGCCTCTGTGAATGGGAGTGTTGTTTTGATTTCTTTTTCTTCCTGTATAGAAATGCTACTTCAGTATAGAAACGATTCTTCAGTATAGAAATGATACTGATTTTTGAGTATTAATTTTGTACCCTACTTTGCTGAAGATGCTAATTTGTTCTAAGAGTTATCTAGTGAACTTTTTAGGATGTTTTATGTATAGGCCTGCAGCCATAGCACTGTGGCATCCTATCCCATCAGATCTCAGAAGCTAAGCAGGGTTGGGCCTGGTTCGTATTTGCATGAGAGACCGCCTGGGAATACCAGATACTGTAGGCTTGGGTGAAAGACCTGGCAAGCCACTCCCAAAAATTAAACTGCCATTGAAAACCCTATGAATAGCAGAGAAGCACTGACAATAGTGTTTTGCCTGTTATATGTAGGGTCACTATGAATTCCGACACTGACTGGATAGCACCTAACGACAACAGTGGATAGATCGTATCATCTGCAAATAGAGATAATGTAACCACTTCATTCCCTATTTGTATTTCTTTTATTTCTTTTTCTTGCCTGATTGCTCTGGCTAGGACTTCAGTAACTATACTGAATAAGAGAGGAAGATTAGACATCCTCGTCTTGTTCCTGATCTTAGAGGGAAAGCTTTTAATTTTTCCCATTTTTCTGCATTTCCAGCAAGCTATCAGGTGATACTCACCTGCTTCTGTATCCAGTGTACCCTACTCATTGTGAGTATCAAGAAATAGAGCACCTCACTGGGTGGACTGGGCCTGCAGTTTGAAAATGCTGGTAAGGTAAACTGAGGTAAGCTGCAGGCTGCCAGGGGCAAACAATGCTATCCAAATCTTTCTTTGCCCTCTGTAAGAATTCCTTCTTCCCTACTCTTTGTCTCCTCTTGGGTCGGTGAAGATCAGCATACTAAAATCCAGCTACTTTGTCTGCATAGGATCACTGGTTCTTCTCTCCTGTAGCGTAGGGATTTCACAGGAACATTTTGTTTGAAGGCCATTTTAGGTTTTAATGGTACATAACAAATAGTACAGAAGTTCTATTTATGTCATCTAAGGATTTAATTAGGCATACTTTGACATATTGTTAATAGATATTTGAAAGCCAGATTGATTGAAGATAATATTAAATTCAAGTAATTACTTGCTGATGATTGAAAAATCTTCTCTTAAAAAACTTTCAAGGGAAAAACTGCTCTACTGTTTGGTTCTATACTCAAGAAGACAGAGGCACAACACAGACACTATAAATTCCAGACCCTAATGAGGTCCCCCAGGCACAATATTTAAGGAAGCTCCTGCTCCCAGGGTTGTATGAGTGTGTGGTGGGGACCTGGGAGTGTCTCCTTAAATTTTGTACCTTTGGCACCTGTCTTGCCTCACCTTCATTCTTCCCCAGCCAGACAACAGGCATATTGTTGTCAAGTTGGATCCGACTCATTGAGACCCTATGTACAACAAAATGAAACATTCCCTAACAACTGTGCCATGCCCAGCACTATGTCAGTGCTTCTCTGCTATTCATGGGGTTTTTGATGGCTGATTGTTTCAGGAATGGGTAGCCAGGTCCTTCTCCCATTTTTGCAGTGCTAGGGATCAAACCCAGGGCCCCAGAGAACACAGAGCAGCACTCTACCAACTGAGCTAAACCCCAGCCCATGACAGGCATAGTGGAACAAAAAATCTCATGCTAAGATCTGCATGGTGAACCTACCATTTACCTGGATGAAGATGTATCATCTGCCTATCTTCAGTTGATACCTGTTATCTGGAACATTGCTTTTGTTAATAAGTTCTGTGGTTGGCCACAATAAACCCCATATAAAGCCAAGCCAGATCTTAGCTTGAAGAAACAGAAAAATCTCAATAATCCTTTTAACAGATTCCTCATTCTCTGTATTTAAACTTTTTAATTGGTCTTCTTATAGACAATATTATTCAACCATATGATTATACAGCTTGTATATTTCCTATTTGGAAAGCTTACCTAAGGGTGAGACTATCCAGGCTTAGTGGATAAAAATAGACAAAACAAACCAAAAACAGAACATAAAAGTCAAAACCACAAACCAGTCCCCTCCCGGCCCCCACAGGACATGTAGTTATGATTAAGTCATGACAAATTTGTTATTTTTGAAAGAGAATAAGATACCAAAGGCCAAAACCAACACTTGAAATCCTTCCGTTGGCAGATGCAGTTAACACTACATAGCTAGCTTTCAGTTGCTTTGTTTCAGACCGGATGCATCAAACTCTCCTGGAGTGAGGGGTGGACATTTGGAATGCAGAAAGCTGCATAGGAATTGTTGGTACTTTGGCACAATTGAGACCAAGGACCCTAGGAAGTGTATGTTTTCAGGGGGTCAGAAAATGCATACTTTACTAAGACAAGGTTTGTTTAATGATAGGTTACCTAATGATGTGTTATGAACTGGAAATTTTTTTTCACTTAATTTGTAGAAATATCCAACATAATAGCAATAATGGAACTAAGACAAACAGAAACCTTTACAAATTACTTGTTTCCAGTGAGCCCTTCTCCACCCTGCATAGGCTTCTGACCTTGGCAGTGACTCAGGGTCCTACATTAAGAAACGCTCTTGGCTTTTTCATTGCTCTGTGGTCACTATCTTTAGAGTCTCAGTAACCTTAGACAAGGGGCCCTTCATCTTCATTTTCCACTGGACCCCACAGATTGTGTAGCTCATTACATCTCTATATATGAACATATCTGCACATAGTTTTACCTATGTGTGATAGAAGTGGGTATATGTATTTGTATTCTTTTTTATTCACTCATAAGTATTTTTCATGCCTATTTATGCTATTACACCCTCTTCATGAT
Organism: Pedetes capensis; assembly: GCA_007922755.1. Taxonomy (NCBI): domain Eukaryota; kingdom Metazoa; phylum Chordata; class Mammalia; order Rodentia; family Pedetidae; genus Pedetes; species Pedetes capensis. Next base: position 21,893 of record VMDO01028329.1, read on the forward strand.
GATCAATTTTAATGACATAATATTCAATTATATCTATAGTTAATATGCATATGCCTTAGATTTTCCCATATTATGTTGCTTCTCACTTTTTAGTAATATGTATATTACTTTTTAGTAATATGTATAGGTTTTTGTGCATTTAAGCTTTCTCCTTTTAGAAATTTTGCCCAGGATACCGTCTCAGGCTGGAGATACTGTACTGGGCTAACCAAAGTTCTCAATTTGCAAAGGACAAAGCGAGTTCATGCCTAGTGTATTTATTAATAGCGCCCCCTTCTCTCTCAGAAGAGTTCTGATTTGAGTTATAAACTTTATGGTTTCCCTTTACTAGTATTATGGGTCTCAGAAGTATCCCAATTTAAGCCATAAACTTTATGATTTCCTTGACTAGTATTATGACCATTAAGCATTTTTAGAAGGCAAAACTGATAAATCAACTGATCAACAATGAGATTTTGTAACTTTACAACATTGATAATACCTCCTTTGGAAAATAAAATACAATTTAAAAAACAGTTCTTCTGGAGAAGCTTACCAAAATAACTTTAAATTCTCCACACAATACATAATTGAGAATGGAATTAATTCAATAAGCAGTCAAACACTTGTCATTTATTATTTTTAGCAAATATATGATTATTAATGTTCCATGGTGATGGGGAGTACCACTTACAAACAAATACGGTACTTTTATTTGTAAAATCTAAGATAATTTAGCATTACAATAAAATCTCATTAATCCTGGTATTACCTATTTAAAATTTTAACATTAAAATGTTGATATTTCAGAAAACAGTTTAATTAAGGTTCCCTTTTGCTATATTAAGGGGGGGAAAAGGATATTTCTAAGTGAGAGAATGTTGTGCATAAGAGTGTAAGAGGAGATGCTTATACACTTTGGAGAATAAGTAATTTAATGAACTTCAGTAATTTTGTTTACATAGACAAAAAAATGATTCTGTAAGCGGACTTTGTGGCTGCTTAGATTGATGCTCTGATTTATTTATATAAGTAACTTTTATCTATTTGTTAAATTACAGTCTTCTCCCAAGTATGATTGCTGTGTCCAGTTCTGGTTAGTTTATGACTATGACCTTGGCAAAACTTCTTTTCCTTGAAAATAGTGCACCACGATTATATTACTTCACCCCCTTCCACGTCGGCTTCCCCCTTGAATTTGTTCCAAATTCCTGGTATTTTGCTTTTCTCCTTGTAGCTAAAGTCCGTATTTTCAGGATATATGCAAAAGCTCATGTAAGACATGGGCTTAGAAGTGAGCTTTATGAAACAAAAGCGTAGCCTGGGATTAACAGGGCATAAAGATTCTCACAGGTTTCCTCCTTCTATTAGGAAAGTGCACGTGGGTCAGTGGTGGTGGGCTTGGGCTTGAGATGGAAGGTAGGGCTGCTGGGCCAATCAGGGAAGCTGCTCCTGGAAGACCAAAGAGTTCTAAAGGTCTGATATCCAGCAGAGACTGCTCAGTGTGAGGGGGTTTCATTTTAACCTTACCTTTGATGCTTCTGTGACCCAAGACAAGTTACCCATCCTGTCTGAGACTCAGTTTCCTTGTCCTCATGTCAGTGAGCAAGTTTCTCCCGGACATTACTGGGCAGTGAATTTGGACCATGGTCCAAAAGTGAAAAGAAGGACAAGGGATCACTAAGAGCGGCAGTCAGAGAAGAATCAGGAAAGTCAGTTTTGTGTGGCTTTCTTCTAGTGAGCAAGGACCCTCATGCCTGAGGACCAGGGCGACTTGGCTATCGTGATTGGCTGCTGCGCTAGAGTGGATGGCTAGCCACGCATGCTCTTGCAGGGGGCTCACATCTTTGGGGCACTGCAAATTTCAGAAGGTGTGATCTGCAGGTGGCCAGAAGGGGGCAGCACCGAGGGCAGAAACCAGGCTAGGCAGGGCTGCAAATCCTCCAAGGACAATCTTGCTTGGGTAATAGACTAATTCTGAGCCGGTGTCGCCATCTTACGCTTCTAGTCTTTGATTCCATGCTCTCTAATGTTAAATGGGAAACTTGTTGTTGTTGTTGTTGTTGTTGTTGTTATTTGCCATCGAGTCGGTATCCAACTCATAGTGACCCTTATAGGGTTTTCAATGGCTGTTTCAGGATTGCCTTGGGAGTGGATTGCCAGGCCCTTCTCCCATTTTTGTGGTGCTGAGAATTGAACTTGGGACCTCAGAGACTGCAGAGCAGCACTCTACCAACTGAGCTAAATTCC
>VMDO01028330.1:0-24069 GCA_007922755.1 Pedetes capensis
TTTTTGCTTCTGTCTGGAATTCAGTGCTCTGAGTTGTTTCAATAAGATGAAACCTGGGGGATTAGGGAAGAGACGAGCGAGTGGGTTATGGCTCAAATGCCAGAAATTCTCTCTACTCCTCCTGAGACTTAGGACATCTTCTTGAATGAATATTTTTCCATTTATTTCTTCATAGAACAATTGCCAGAGTTTAGATGACTGCTTTTGTTTTTTTTTTATAATTTGCATCCTTTAAATTGTCACTTTATTTGGGAGATCTAAACATCACTACTTTTGCCATTTTGGAAGTCTTTCCCTTGTTCAAATTTCCTCACTTGAACAATGAAGGCTCACTCTTCCTTCATTAGCATGCAGTTAAAGAAAGTACATGCTCGTTTAATGCCACAAATATGTTAGAAGGGTCGTTGGTGGTGGAGATTACAAACTCAATCAGATTATAATCACTTCCTGCCTCTAAGAACTTAGAAACAACTGGGAAACAAATACAGGCATACTACACCAATGCTATTACCACATTTTGAAATTATAATGGCCGACAGAGGGTAAATATGGATTAAAGACTTTAACAGAGCCCCAAAGCAAACCTGGCATAACTACAGTTTAGAGTGATATTACAAAAGAAGAGAACTAAAATTTCTCTCCAAGAGTTAAACTGAAAGAACAAGCATCTGTTACAAATAGAATATGCAAAGGTAACTTGTATAGAAAATTGAAACCCAAACAAAAATTACTAAGATAATTGTAGGGTATGTATGCCAAAAGTTGTGTTGTTGTTGTTGTTGTTGTTAGGATCTGTCCAATTGAGTCAGAATCATAGTGACCTTATGTACAACACAAAGAAAAACTCCCTGATTCTGTGCTAAGCACAAAATATTTTCTTTGTTTAAACCCATTGTTGCAGACAATGTGTCAATCCATCTAGTTGAGCATCTTCCTTTTCAGTGTTGATGTGCCACTCTCCTAAACATGATGTCCTTCTCCAGAGATTGCTCCTTCCTGACAGCATGTCAAGAATATGTAACATGCAGTCAAGCTATCCTAATTTCCAAGGAGCACTCTGAACTTTGTCTGGGATGGATCTGTTGAATGTTTTATTTTATTTTATTTTATTTTTTTAGCAGTCCAGGGTATGTTCTATATTTGTCTCTAGCACCATAATTCAAAAAACCTTATTTTTTCTCTTTTCTCCCTTATTCAGTGTCCAGCATTCCCAACCCTATAATGTGACTGAAAATATCATGGCGTGAGTCAGGGGCACCTTTGTCTTTAATGTGACATCTTGACTTTCCAGCACTTTAAAAGTATCATTTGCAATAGCTTTTCCAAGTGTAATGTGTCTTTTGATTTCTGTAATGCTGCTTCTGTGGGTATTAACTGTAGAACCAAGTAAAGTAAAATCTTAGACAACCTCAATCTTTTCTCCATTTATCTTGATCTGTGTACTGACCCAGTTTTAAGGATTTTTGTTTTCCTGATGTTGAGGTGCAATCCATACAGAAGCCTGTATTCTTTTATCTTCATCAGTAAATGTTTCAAATCCTCTTCACCATCAGCAAGCAGAGTTGTGTCATTTGCATAATGCAGGTGGTTAGTGAGTCTTCCTCAAACCCTGGCACCATATTCTTCTTCATGAAGTCCAGCTTCTCAGATTATTTGCCCGGAATACATTGAAGAAATAAGGTGAAAGGATATAGCCCGGACACACACCTTTCTTGAGTTTAAACCAGACAATATTTCTTTGTTCTGTTTGAACAACTGCCTCCTGGTTCATGTGCAGATTCCACAAGAGAACAACTAAGTGCTCTTGTATTCCCACTCTTTGCAATGTTATCCAAAGTTTTTGTGATCTACATAGTCAAATGCCTTTGCATAGTAAATAGAACATGGATGGACACCTTTCTGGTATCCTCTGCTTTTGGCTAATAGCCATCTGACATCAGCAATGATGTTCCTAGTTCCAAGACCTCTTCTGGATCTGCCTTGATGCTGTAGCTGTTCCCTGTCTACATACTGCTGCAGCCACGTTTGAATGATCTTTCACAAAATTTTACTTGTGTGTGATATATATGATATTTTTCTTAATTTCCACATTCAGTTGAATCCCCTTGCCTTGTGGAAATAGGCACAAATATAGATCTCTTCCAGTCAGTTGGCCAAGTACCTGTTTTCCAAATCTCTTGGCATAAACAAGTTAGCACCTGTGGTGGTATATCCATTTATTCAAACATCCCTCTTGGTATACCATCAATTTCTTTTTCTTTTTTTATATAGTTGACTTAAGCAATCTTTTTTTTTTTTGGAAATTTTTAATGTATACCTTAATGCGATTCATTCTGACATGATTTTCATGGTGACATTTCCATATATGTATTTCAATGTACATTATTTGTATAGATTCCCCCTTACCCTCCCCTATGTTTCCCCCTCTCCCACCATCCCCATCTAAATCTTCTCTATCTTTTGCTTGGTAATATTTTTCTATGTTTTTGGGGTCCAGTTCTGTTTAAGATAGAAACTTTTCCTGTAGTGGTCTTTGTTATTATCTTGTTGGAACAATTGCATGCATTTTCTAGACAACTTATATTGACTCTGTTCTTATCTTTCCCTCCCCTTTTATTTTGATCCTACATTTGAATAGGATTTTTCCTTCTTATAATTTTGATTCAGCTGCCACATATGAGTGAGAACATGTGGTGTTTCTCTTTCTGAGCTTGTGTTCATTCACTTAAAATAATTTTCTCTAATTCCATCCATTTTGCTGCAAATGGAATTATTTCATTTTTCTTGATTGCTGAGTAGGATTCCATTGTGTATGTATACCATAGTTTTTTATCCATTCTTCTGTTGAAGGGCACTTTGGTTGATTCCATATCCTTGCTATTGTGAAAAGCGCTGCATTGAACATGGAGATGCAGGTGTCTCTGTGGTATAATGACCCATGTCCTTTTGGGTAAATTCCCAATAGTGTTATAGCTGGGTCATATAGTAGATCTATTTTTAGTTTTTTAAGATACCTCCATATTGATTTACACAGTGGTTGGACCAATTTACAGCTCCACCAACAATGTAAGAGTGTTCCCTTTTCCCTGCAACCTCGCCAGCATTTGTTGTTGTTTTATTGATCTTGGCCATTCTTACTGGTGTAAGGTGAAATCTCAGAGATGTTTTAATTTGCATTTCCCTAATGGCTAGCGATGTTGAGCATTTTTTCATGTGTTTCATGGCTTTACGGACCTCTTCATTTGAGAACTGTCTACTCAGTTCCTTTGCCCATTTGTATATTGGGTTGTTTGTTTTTTGGGAGGTTTTTTCTTGAGTTCTTTATAAATTCTAGTAATTAGACCTTTATATGATGTATAAAATGTGAAGATTTTTTCCCATTCTGTGGAGGTTTCCTTGACTCTGTTAATTGTTTCTTTTGCTGTGCAGAAGCTTTTTAATTTCATGTAATCCCATTTACTTATTCTTGTGCAATTTCTTGAGCAATTGGAGTCCTATTAAGGAAATACTTTCCTAAGCCTATATGATGGAGTGCGTTGCCTATCTTGCCTGCTATAAGTTTTAAAGTTTCTGCTTTTATGTTGAGATCTTTTATCCATTTTGAGTTAACTCTTGTGTATATTGACAAATGGAGGTAAGTTTTCATATTTCTGCATGTGGATGACCATGTTTCCCAGCACGATTTGTTGAAGAGGCTGTCCTTTTTCCAGTTTACTTGCTTTGCTCCTTTGTCGAAAATCAGGTGGCTATAGGTGTGTTGAGGTATTTCTGGGTCTTCTATTCTGTTCTAGAAGTCTTCAGGCCTATTTTTGTGCCAGTACCAATCTATTTTTGCAACCACTGCTCTGTAGTATAGCTTGAAGTCAGGAATTGTGATTCCACCTGCTTTCATTTTGCAGCTTAAGAGTGTTTTGGCTATACGTGGTCTTTTGTGGTTCCATATAAATTTTTGGATCATTTTTTCTATTTCTGCAAAGTTGTTGTTGTTGTTGTTAGGTGCCGTCGAGTCGGTATCCGACTCATAGCGACCCTCATAGGGTTTTCAATGGCTGGGTGCTTCAGGATTGCCTTGGGAGTGGGTTGCCAGGCCCTTCTCCCATTTTTGCAGTGCTGGGAATTGAACTCGGGACCTCAGAGACTGCAGCGCAGCACTCTACCCACTGAGCTAAATCCCAGCCCATCTGCAAAGTTAGTCAGTGGAATTTTAATGGATATTGCATTAAATCTATAGATTGCTTTTGATAGTATAGCCATTATTCCTATATTAATTCTCCCTATCCAGGAGCAGGGGAGGTCTTTCCATTTTTCAGTGTCCTCTGCTATATCTTTCTTTAATGTTTTGAAATTTTCCTTGTAGAGATCTGAAGGGACTTTGGTTAGATTGATTCCAAGGTATTTAATTTTCTGGTGGGCTATCATGAATTATATTTTTCCTGAAATTTCCTTCTCTTCCTGTTTGGAATTGATGTAAAGAAAAACTATTGATTTTTGTGTGTTAATTTTGTAGCTTGTGACTTTGCTGAAGGAGTTAATTAGATCCAGAAGTTTTCTGGTTGAGGTTTTGGGGTCTTTCAGGTACAAGATCATATCATCTGCAAATAATGATAATTTGACCTCTTCCTTGCCAATCTGTATCCCTTTGATTTCTTTCTCTTGTCTGATTTCCCTGGCCAGGACTTCAATTACTATGTTGAATAGAATAGGAGAGAGAGGACATCCTTGTCTTGTTCCAGATCTAAGAGGAAATGGTTTCAGTTTTTCTCCATTTAGTATAATGTTGGCTGTAGGTTTGTCATAAATGGCCTTTATGAAATTAAGGTATTTGCCTGTTATACCCATCTTCTCCAGGGTTTTCATCATGAAAAGGTGTTGCACTTTGTTGAAGGCCTTTTCAGCATCAATTGAGATGATCATGTGGATTTTGTTTGTCAGTTTCTTGATATGCTGGATTACATTAATTGATTTCCGTATGTTAAACCAGCCTTGCATCTGTGGTATAAATCCCACTTGGTCATGGTGAATAATCTTTTTCATATGCTACTGGATTCTGTTTGCCAGAATTTTATTAAATATTTTTGCATCAAGATTCATAAAGGAGATGGTTCTATAATTCTCTATCTTAGATGAATCTTTTCCTGGTTTAGGTATCAGGGTGATGGTAGCTTCATAGAATGTATTTGGGAGTGTTCCCTCCTTTTCTATTTTTTGGAATAATTTGAGGAAGACAGGTATTATGTCTTCTTTAAAAGTTTGGTAAAATTCTGCTGTGAATCCATCAGGACCTGGGTTCTTCTTTGTTGAGAGACTTTTAATTACCTTTTCTGTTTCTGTATATGTAATGGGCTTGCTTGGCCTGCAGCCATAGCCCTGTGGCATCCGATACTGTTAGATCTCAGAAGCTAAGGAGGGTCGGGCCTGGTTAGTACGTGGATGGGAGACCGCCTGGGGACACCAGAAGCTGTAGGCTTGGGAGAAGGACCTGGCAACCCCCTCCCAAAAATCAATCTGCCATTGAAATCCCTATGAACAGCAGAGAAGCACTGACAATAGTGTTTCCTCTGTTGTACAGAAGGACACTATGAGTCAGATAGCAACTTGACAGCACCTAACAACAACAACAAATGGGCTTGCTTAAGTCAGTTGTGTCTTCTGGGGTTAGTTCGGGTAGGTCATACATGTTAATAAATTTGTCCATTTCTTCTGCATTTTCATATTTTTGGGAATACAGTCTCTTGTAGTAATCCCTGGCGATTTTTTGTATTTCATTGAAATCAGTGGTTAGTGACCCATTGTCTTTTATAATCCATACTGTGTTAGATTTTTCCTTTTTCTTTTTGATGAGGTTAGCCAGAGGGGTGTCTATTTTATTAATCTTTTCAAAGAACCAGCTCTTAGTCTTATTAATATTTTAAATTATCTCTTTGGATTCTAATTGAGATATTTCTCCCTTTATTTTTGTAATTTCCTTTTGTGTGTTCCTTTTAGGATTGTTTTTTTGTTGGATTTCTAGTGTGTTAAGCTGCATCATTAGGTCATTTATTTGGCTCTTCTTTATTTTATTGATGAAGGCACTTAATGGTATAAATTTCCCTCTTAAAACTGCCTTTGTTGTATCCCATATGTTTGGTATGATGTGTTTTCATCATCATTTGTTTGTAGGAATTTTTTAAATTCCAATTTGATTTCATCAATGATCCATTGGTCATTCAGTAGTGTATTATTCTGTCTCCATGAGTTTGTAAAGTTTCTGGAATTGTTCATGTTCTTGAGCTCCAATTTTATCCCATTATGATCTGATGAGGAACAGGGCATAATTTCTACTTTCTTGTATTTGTTGAGGGAGTTCTTATGGAGTAGTATATGATCTATCTTAGAAAACGTATCATGTCAAGCTGAGAAGCATGTGTATTCCTCATCGTGTGGATGAAATATTCTGTATATATCTGTGAGATCCAACTGGTTTAGGGTGGAGTTTAGATTTGACGTTTCTCTGTTGATTTGTCATTTTGATGACCTGTCTCTTGACAAAAGTAGGGTGTTGAAGTCCCCCATTATTATTGATTCTGGTCCAATAAAGTTCTTTATATTCCATAAGGTTTGTCTTGTAAAGATAGGAGCCCCTATGTTTGGGGCATAAATATTAAGGAATGTTATTGATTCTTCATCGATTGTTCCTTGTATTAAAATGTAATGTCCTCCTTTGTCTCTTCTAATTAGGTTTGGAATGTAATTTAATCTATCTGAAATTAAAATTGCAACACCTGCTTTCTTTTGTCTCCCCCCCCCGCTAGGTATACATTTTTCCAGCCCTTAACTCTCAGTTTATTTCAGTTTTTGTGAATTAGATGAGTTTCTTGAATATCACATATTGATGCTTTGTGTTTTTTCATCCAATTAACCAACCTCTGTCTCCTAATTGTCAGGTTAAGACCATTTACCTTAATAGTGATTATTGAGTAGCATTTATTGTTATATACCCAATCATTACCTGTTACTGATTTATGAATCATGTTTGCTTTGGTCCTTTCTTTGGTTGCACTCATCTCAGCTAACCAGTTCTTTGATTTCCTTTGTAGGGTTGTCTTAACTCTCCTGGATGTGGTAATTGATTTATAATCCTCTCCAGTGCTGGTTTGGTGGTTGCATATCATTTAGAAGCTTCAATGTTATTAAATGTCTTATATTCTTCATCTATTATCAAAGATAATTTTGCTGGATATATTAATCTAGGCTGGAGATTGTGTTTTTTAATATTTGAATCACCTGTGTCCATTCCTTTCTAGCTTTTAATGTTGATATGGAAAAGTCTGAAGCAATTTTAATTGGTTTTGTTTTATAAGTAATAAGGGGTTTCTGTCTTGCTACTTGCAGGATAGACTCTCTGGTCTCTAACGACAGCATGCAAGCAATGACGTGTCTCGAGGATGATCTATTTAAGTCAGCCTTCGAAGGAGTCCTGAAAGTCTCAGTGGTGTATATATCCATTTCCTGTGGTTTGGGAAATTTTCCTCGAGGATGTCATTTATTAGGTTGTGAAGGCCTCCAGTGGATCTTTCTTCTCCTTCAGGAATGTCCTGAATTCTTAAATTTCTTTTTTTCATTCTATCTGAGTTCTCCTGGAAATTTTTCTTTAAAACCTTTATCATTGACTCCATTTCTAATTGCTTGTATTTCAGTTCATTTATGATGTCTTCTGAATCAGAGATCCTCAGCTCAGATTCATCCAGTCTTGATAAAAAGGATTCTTTGGCCATGTTCAATTCTGATAATTTGGATTGAGTATCAAGCAAAGTGGGTTGGTTCTTCCTTATCATTTCTAACTGGGATGACAGAAGGGATTACAAGTGATATAGCTTCCTCTCAAGGATCTCCAGGGTGCCTGTAGTATTTGTTTTAATTTCTCTTAGCATATTTATAGCCATGACTCTGAATTCTGAATCAGAGATCTCTTAGAATTGAGAGTCCTTGGAGTTATTTTTTGGGGGGCTTTGATCTGTGGGGCCCTCAGATCCATCCTGCCCCTTTGTGTTTTTTGTAGGTTTACTTTATTTGCCCATAATATGGTCCAGGAAATAGAATTTGTCTCTCCTGTTTGTGCAGAACTTCTCACTCTGTTATTCCTTTGAGATTGTGTGGTGCTGAATCTCTGGTGTTTACTAGAGTTTATAAGCTAGGTATATTATCAGCTATTGGTCTGTGTGGTTGTCTCTTTAGTCTACCAGCCCAACTCCCAGGGGGCTAGGGGCTAGGGAGGCGATAGATTTTGTTTCTCTTCTGTGGGGTGAAAAAGGAGGGGATCTGGTGATAGAAGAGGGGGAGAGAGGAGGTAGAGGACAGAGGCTAATAGAAATTACTGTAAAAATTAAAATTAAGGTTAAGACTTAAGGGAAAAATGATTAAAACAAACACATATATAGCTTAAGAAAAAGAGAAGGAGAATAGAAAAAGGGGAGGGAGTAAAGGAAGAAAGGAAGAAAAATAGGAAGGAAAAAGAGAAAAAAGAAAGTAAAAAAAATATTACACATACACGCTCCCACACACATATAAAAACACTTGTAGTCGGGTGTGGTGTTGCATGCCTGCAATCCCAGCAGCTTGTGGGTCAGATGCAGGAGGATCACAAGCCTGAGTTCTGCGCAATCCAGTGAGACCCTGTCTCAAAAAGCAAAAAATATGGTCCTGTGGTACAGTGTGGTGGTCCAGCACCCGGAATTTGTAGTTTGTGTCCCGCAGGCACGCTGAGAGTGTGCTGCCATGGTTGCACTGCCTGTTGGGTTCTGCCCCCGTCAGTGCATGTGCGTGAAGTCCCCGCCAAGTCTCTGGGATTCTATCCACCATATTCGTGATGGCAAAATGGCGGCGGTCCCACTACTGTCCTCTCTGTAGCTCCTCCGAAGCCAAATCCTTGATTTTTGTGTACACCCAGTTTCATCCTCTATCTCCTAAACTAAATTATCACTGTTTCTATCTATTCAATGTGAGTTCCAAACCCCTAATCAAGGTTTCCCATTACTCTGGGACAGAAGGCGTGTGTTATCTGTCCGCTATCTCGACTCCTTCCTCGATTTCATATTCCATCAATTTCTGAAGCTTTGTGTTTCCCCAGTTCCTTCAAGGCAGCTTCTACTTTGTACTTCAGTTTCATTGGTTCCTCATCATATGCTACTTCTTGAAATGGTTGGTCATCCATTGATTCTTTTTTTTATAATGACTGTATATTCCTTCCATCTTCTTTTGATGTTTACTGTGTTATTTAATATTTTCTTTGTAAAATATTTCACTATTGAAGCTCAAGACTTGATTTTTTTTCTTCAATTCCTGAAGTTTGAGAAAAATAGAGCTGGTTCTTCCCTTTTGGTTTTCTATCTCCAGCTCTTTGGACATGTCAGTTTAATGTTTGATTTTGTCTACTTGAATTGCCCTTTGAAATCTGTTCAGTTCTTTAACTTCTTTTTTCTTCCTTTTACTTTAGCTGCTCACCAGTGTTCAAGGGCAAGTTTCAGAGTCTCTTTTCACATGTAATTTAGTTTTTTTCCCCTGTAGTTTTAATAACTTTTTGCTTTCTTAATTAATGATGTCTTTGATGTCATGCCACAACTCATCTTGTCTTTGATCATTTATTTGTAACACATCAAACCTGATCTTGAGGTAGTCTCTGAACTCAAGTGGGATATGCTCAAGGTCATACCTCGTCTTTTGTACAGTTACTCTAATTGTCTTCAGTTTCTGTTTCAGTGTGTACATGAGCAGTTTGTGGTCTGATCCACAATTATCACCTGGTTTTGTTCTGACTTTTGACATTGAGATTTTCCATACTCATTTTCCATAAATGTAGTCAGTCATTTGGTGCCTCTATATTCCATCTGATTGTTTTCATGTATATAGTCACCATTGATGTTGGTGAAAAAATGTATTTGCAATGAAAAGGTTGTTGGTCTGACAAAATTCTGATGCTTTCATTCGCCAGCATCATTTCTGTCACCAAGATCATATTTTCCAAATACCAGGTCACCTTTTTTATTTCCAACTTTTGCATTCCAGTCACTAGTGATTATCAGTACATCCTGATTGCATCTGCAAATTATCTCAAGTTGCAGAAGCTGATAAATATCTTTCTTATCTTCATTTATAACCTTAGTGGTAGGTGTGTGAATTTGAATAATAGTCAGATTAACTTGCTTTCCTTTTTGGTGCATGGATATTATTCTATTACTGACAACACTGTACTTCAGGGCAGGTCTTGAAATATCTTTTTTGATGATGAATGCATCCCCATTTCTCTTTAATCTGTGATTCTTGTCATAGTAGACCATATGATTATCTGATTCACAATGGCCCATGCCAGTTCATTTTAGCTTGTGGACACCTAGAATGTCAATGTTTATGTGTTCCATTTCCTGTTTGTTGATTTTTAATTTTCCTAGATTCATAATACCTATATTCCATGTTCCATTTATTAATGGATGTTTAGTTTTTCCTCCTCATTTTGAGATTTGCCACTTCATCAAGTGGTGGTCCCTGGGGCTTTACCCCATTCTCGTTACTGAGGTAGATTCTACTTTGGGGAAGAAACTCTTCCCTAGTCATCTTTTGAGTGTCTTCTAACCTGTAGCACTCATTTCCTGGCACTATATCTGACAATGTTTCTCTGATATTTTTAGGGTATTCTGGCTAATTGTTTTGGCAGTGGACTGCCATGTCCTTTTCCCTTGTCTGTCTTAGTATGGAAGCTCAGCAGAATCCTCTCCACTATGAATGGCCCTGCTGGTATCTGTAATACCAGTAGCATAGCTTTCAGCATCACAGCCACAGAAAACGCACATAACATAGCAAACTGACAAACATGTAGGGGTTGCCAAAAATATAAATAAATAAAAAGGAAAGAAAACATTATACTGAAAATAAGAAAATTCACAACTATTTTTAATAATAATTACTAAGAAATGCACAAAATGTATATTAATATTATTTCTAGTATTGATATGGTCTACATGTAAAGAATGGGTTGGGGTTAGCTCAGTTGGTAGAGTGCTGCTCTGTGATCAGTCTCTGAGGCCCTGGTTCAATCCTCAGCACCACAAAAATGGGTGAAGGACTTGGCTAACCACTCTTGAAATAATACCAAAACAATCTGCCATTGCAAAGTGTATGAATAGCAGAGAATCACTCACATAATGTTGGGCATGCAGAGTGTTGGGGAATGTTTTCTTCTCTTGTATATAGGATAGTTCTGAGTCAGACCCAACTTGAGGACACCTAACTACAACAACTAACATCTAAAGGAAGTTTTAGTCACCAGTGTTTAGTATTTTCATTCCACTTACCAGAACTTTTATTGTGAGAAAGACTATATTTTTAACCCTAATTACTTACATGCTTGCTTCAGTTAAATAACTGATTTTGTTTAGTTTACCTGCTCATTAGGGAACTAATGATTATGTGTGGATCCTCATGTAGTTCTATCTAACTACAGATATGAATAATCTTTTCTTGTATGTATGCTATAATATATACTAATTTACTTTTTGTTGCATAATTATAGATTTTTCTCAGGTTTTATGCCTCACTCATACAAATATAGATAATGTAGGCATGTCTTTGAGATAGGAAGACATATTCATTATGATGATAAAATTAGGTTTCTTTTTACATAGAGTTGCATATTAGGCACAGGATTATGATAAATATACTGGGGTAATTATAACATTCTGCAAGGTCTTTTGGAGGAAAGTGAACTGCTAAAATTCTCCCAGGAAACATGCTTCTACACTTCTTTCAAGGAAATGCTCAAGATTCTTTCCCTAGGATTTCTGTTACTGCTGTTGCTGTTAGGCACCCTCAAGTCGGTATCTGACTCAAAGCGTCCCTACCTACAACAGGTGAAACACTATTGTCAGTGCTTCTCTGCTATTCATAGGGTTTTCAATGGTGAATTGATTTTTGAGAGGGGGTTGCCAGGTCCTTCTCCCAAGCCTACAGCACCTGGTGTTCCCAGGCAGTCTCCCATCCAAGTTCTAACCAGGCCTGACCATGCTTAGCTTCTGAGATCTGACAGGACCAGAAGCCACAGTGCTACGGCTGCAGGCTAGGATCTCTACACACATTAAATTAATTAAAAAATATAATGATAATTAATATTTTGAATGCTACTGGGTCCCAAGTTCAATGAGAAGAGTCTTTCCTATCTCTCTTTTAAACTTCATAGTGTTTTTGTAATTAATTTCAATAACTGCAAAATGTAGTGTTTCCTTGATTTCTCTGTATGTTTCTGAGGTTTTGGCATTATTAAATGTGGCTTCCTTGAATTCTCAGATGCTATTTCACCATATTACTTATGCAGTTCTGGATTAGTTTCTTATTGTGTAAATTAAGCATGTTGTAGAGCGTTATGAGAAATTAATGTTAGATTAACTTTTAGATCATCGTATGCAATATGGGAGAACATGCCACTTCCAGATTTTTACCCTTGTATACATATAAAAACATATATCACACAAATAAAACCACATTAAATAAATGTAAATGGCAAGACATACAACACAAAACAAATTCACAGAGACAGACATATATACATAGAAACACAAACTCAGACCCATACACTGTCACTGCTTTATGCACATGCATATCATAAAACATACACATATGTACACACATAATCATAGGGGCACACATATACATACATGCACATACAAATACAATCACTCAACTAGATGTATAATCACACATAGACAAAAATATGTATGCAGAGATATATACACACAAAATTTATCATGGGTATGTGTAAGAACCAGTTCAAAAAATTAAATAATTTTGAAATGTATAATAAAGTTGTACATAATTAAATACACTTTGTATATACTAAAATTATAAATATAATGGCTACTTCTAAGAATATTTTTTAAAATGTTCAAGTATATGATAAAGTTGTACCTAGTTAAATATCTGTCAATATAATCCTCATAGATTTTAATTTTTCAGTTACATACTTGTCACAGTTTCTTACAGACATATGTAGATATTGCAAGATGATAATCTTACCTTACGTGTTAAGTGTAGACAAGTAAAGATCATGAGAAAAATATGAAGGTGTTAGGCTGAGCCAAGTACTTCATGAAAACACCTAGCTACTTCAAAATTATTGAAGAGCAGGCTGACCAGCAAATTCTTTAATTAAGAAAATGAATTTTATTTTATTTTTGTGAATATATGTCATATGTGTAATTATATCCTATATATGAAAGTTTTGCTCATATTATACAATAATGAAAATAGTACTGAGAAATGTAGGTAAATGAAAAAAGAAAAGTGTGCATCAGACAAACTGAATACATTTCTAATCAGAGCAATTAATCATCTGTGAGACTAGAAGTAACGTGCTTATTCCTTATGATCCTTTTGTCTTAGAGTGCCTTTGTGAAAGTAAAAATAAGTAAAACCACACATCTTTTCCTAATCTCCATGGACCACTTGAAATCAGCCATGGATCCTGATAATGAACCATTATGTTAGTAGGAAGATGAAGATTTGATGTTACCCTGTCAGAATCTTAAACTACATAATTGAAACATATACAAAAACATCAACAACAATGGACAGGAGGGAAAATTTATTGCTGTTGTTGTTGTTAGGTGTCGTTGAGTCAGTATCCGACTCATAGCGACCCTCATAGGGTTTTCAATGGCTGACCGTTTCAGTATTGCCTTGGGAGTGGATTGCCAGGCCCTGCTCCCATTTTTGTGGTTCTGGGAATTGAACTCAGGACCTCAGAGACTGCACTACAGTGCTCTACCAACTGAGATAAATCCCAGCAGAAAATTTATTGGAATATAATATTTTATAAAATTTAACAGTTACAAATTTGGGTAAATATTTTATCTGAAAATACAATTTCCTTTTATTATGAGATGACTAAACTTATTTTCCCTAGAAAATTCTTCAATGAAAATGATGCTGTAAACATGAAAGTTAACATCCTCAATTCCAGCCTTAGACTAATGATGAATAACTCATTGTTCAATGGAATAATTATCCCCAATCAATGAATTTTCAGAGCATAGTTTTTGGGGTGAATTTGTGTAAAATAAGATAGAATAAAATTCTTATAATATCTAAGTGAGACTGGGTTTAATGTGGACAATCTTAAACTTCAACAACTATTCAGATGAAAAGTAAACTAGCAGCTTTGATCCAATACAAGTCGACCTGGAAATGAAATTTAATATAGATAGTAAGAACTGTGGTCTGTAAACTGTTCTGTAGACATATTAATCTTTCTTTAATGACTATAGACAAAATAAAACAACTTCCCCCCAACATGCTTGGTCAGAGTCTGGCGACAAGGTATATATCTATGACTTTGTTTTTATTCTAGTATTGTGGTGTCTTTGAAAATGAAAGCAGATGCCAATTTTATCTCACCTTGGTTCTAAATATGGTTTCATTGATAATGATATTTCCAGTTCAATTAAAAGATTAATAGTATTTATTTTGCACCTGTTCTAGACTTTCTTGGTAACTGCTCTATTCTAAGTAATTTTACAAAGTTGAAATGATTTTTTTTTTTTTTTTTGCAATGCTTGGGGAATTAACCCAGGATACTCCACCAATGGGTTGTATCTCCAGCTCATTTTTTTTTAATTTTGAGAAAGGGACTTCCTAAGTTATATAGGCTACCTCTGTCCTTGAACAAATTATCCTACTACCTCAGCCTCCCCAGTTGCTGGGATTACAGGTCTGTGCCAACATTCCTGGCACTAAGTTAAAATGATTTTAAGTAATTGATACAGTTATTACACACATGTTTCTACTGTGAATTCTTTGAAATTTCCCACCAAATTTAGAAACCTCACTTCTTTTATCATTTCAGGGAAATCACATCTGCTAGGAGTACCATTGGCTGTTTTGCTACAAATCGTGGTAGTCTTTTTAGCCTTCTATCTGAACATCTATGATCTGTTTCGAGTCTTCTGGCCATTTCTTAAAATTCATCTCATTTTCTTGCCAATACCTCTTTCTAGTTTTACTTGTACTCAGAGCATTTTCTTTTCCTAGTATCCTTCTTTTTCTAAACTCTCTTTAAATATAAGTGCTTTACAAGGCTCAAATCTTTGTGCACTATTTTTTTTTGTTAGAATAGTTTCCCCTTATTCAGAATTGCACTTTCTGTATTTTCAGATACCAAAGATAAACTGAATATTGTGACTATTAAATGGAAAATCCAAAGTGTAAATATTTTATAGGGTTTAAATTGTACACCATTCTGAGCAGTGTGATGAAATCTTCCTCTGTGGGGAACGAGTGGATAAAAGAGTCTATGAGTGCATAGAAGATCTCTTCCTTCTAATGATGGCTGAAGGTGACCAGAGTGATGAGGAGACTAGAATCAGTTTTCTGAAAAGAATCTCTCTTTCTTCTTGTACCTCACGGAAACAAAAACAAAACAAAACAAAACAAAAACAGACTCAACCCTATCGTCTGGTTGCTCCAGGCTCCTGTATTAGAACAGGATGATTTAGGGTAAGTGAGCACCAATAGGTTGAAAATGGCATTGTAAAACTCATTAATAATCTCTAGTTTGGATGAACGATTTCTGAAGTATTATTAGATAAAAGGAGGGTTTGTGACTGCCAAGCCAAATGTTAGCTACCTGGGGCAATTTCATTAACCTGAATTTAGTTTAGTCTCTGCATGTTCCATATTCTATAGGTGAAACTTGTCTTCTCCACTGAAATTCTGGTTGGCTTTTATTCTCATGATAATCTCTGTTTTCATATTGTCAATCTGTCTCAATACAAGTGCTTAGTGTTTCTGTTGAAATGCCTTTACTTTTACAAGTATTTATGAAGAATATGAAAAGAATCCATTTATATCATTTATTTCCATGACTAAAAAGTGCTTGAATTTATATTTTGAAGTACTATATTTTCCCATCATAAGCCACAGTTTCCTCAAAAACTTTCCTCTCAGGAAAGAGACTTTTCTTGTTGAATCTTTCTGAATTTCTAAAGCAAAGAAAAGCCATATCAATTGCCTTGTCTTTCTATATATCTTAAAGAAAATGTTATATATAATAATTATTAAATTTATGTGTAGAACTTACAAAAGTAATAAAGAAAACACCCACCATCCAAGTTAAGAAATAGAAAGTGATGGTAAAATAAAACCCTTCTGTACAATTATCTTCAACTTTTGTGTATCTCCTTTCATTTATAATTATGATAATAATTATATATAAATTTTTATATTTTAAATTTTTAAATTATAAATTATATGTAGAATTTTATGTATTAAATTTTATAATTATGATAATAAGTACTTAGTTTTATAATTTTATATTCTAAGAATATGCACATAATCATTTGAGTACTCATTTGCTTTTAAAATATGAATAAGACATGTTATTTTAAAATAGTAAATCATATGTAGCATTGCTCCCAGAGAGGTAATACAAAGTCATATCCAGTTATTCAGTCCTGTTCAATCTGTGATCTCTGGGGTAAACAGTTATCTCAGGTTAGTTTTGCTCATCTTTTTGTTGTCCCACAAATTAAAATTTAATTTCCTTGCCTCAAAACATGTATATTTGTATGCACACTTAAACACATACACACACACACAGAATACTGTGATGATTAATTTTAAGTGTCAACTTGAGTAGATCATAAGATTCTGAACTATCTGGTTAAACATTACACCTAGGTCTGTCTGTAAGGGTGTTTTGGGAAGAGATTATCATTTTAATTGGTGAACTAAGGAGATGGTCCCCAGAAAAGTAGGTGAGCATCATATAATCCTTTGAATTTTTGCATAGAACAAAAAGGCAAAAGATATTGGATCATACCTGATTGTATGAGCTGGGATACTGGTTTTCTCTTGACCTCAGTGCTCCTGGTTCTCAAGCCAAAAGTCCTGGCCTGAAGTCTGTAACCTTGATTCTCTAGCTCTTAGGTCTTTGGACTACACCACATGGCCAGTACCAAACTCAACATGCACACACATATCTATACACACATTACTATACACACAGGTCTGTGATGGTTTCATTTATAAATTAGGCACAGTAGAGACTAACAATAGCTAATGATAGAATAATTATAACAAAGTCATGTGAATGTGATGTCTTTCTCTCTAAATATCTTGCAGTTTCACATTTTTTAGTTAAAAAAGCACCTTTTGGCAAATGCACATCGCCAGCATCTTTACTCTAGTGGTTTGGGGTGGAATAAGGACTACTTCAATATAAGCCCTGTGACAGCATGACATTGATCTGATAACTGAGAAGTGACTAATGTGTTATTGGGTGCCATGGAGTCGGTCTAATTCATAGCAACCTTCATAGGGTTTTCTATGGCTGATTGTTTCAAGATTGTTAGCAGGAGTGGACTGCCACATCCTTCTCCCATTTTTGTAGTGCTGAGGATCCAACATGGGTCCTTAGAGAGTGCAGAGCAAAGGGACTAATAGGCAGCTAGTGTATATAGTATGATACACCAGATAAAGAGAGAATTCACCACCTAGTCAGGAGAGAGCAGGATGCATTGAAATTTCATCATCCTACTCAGAATGGCACTCAATCTTAAATTTATGAATTGTTTATTTCTGCAAATTTTCACTTTATATTTTCAGATTGCATTTGACTGTGAATAATTGAAATTGTAGGGTGCAAAACTGGATAGGGGTGGGGGACTATTGTAGTAGATGTATATTTGGAAGACAGTCATCTCATGAGAAAAGAAACAAGGGAGAGTATGGTTAGGTTAATATCCAGACAGGAAAATATAACTTACTCTGATGTTTCAAATAGAGGAGGAATTAGTATGGAAATATATATCTTGGAAAATCTTGAGGACTTAAAGAGAAATATATGCATATTTATGTGTATGTGTATGTGTATATATATTTTAGCTTGGGATCAGGAGCCCTGATCAGTCTCAGGCTGGACTGCAAAGGAGCAAGGTATATGTAACGTAAATGAATGAACTGCCGTTGCCATGGAATAGAGATGGAATGCTGCTCAGAGGAAAGGCAACTACTCTGGTCCTTGAGATAGAGACATCAAGCCACACTCAACTAAAAAAAATTCTGGACATGTCATCAGTGCATAATTACTGTAATTGATCGAGCAACCAGCCACTCCTATAAGTACTCTGAGGATTCTATCACCAACACTGCTGAAATCCCAGATGTGCAGGATGATGGAATAGGTTTGCTACCATGGGCATTCACCACTGATGTTGCTCCACCTAATGTTGCTTTCAAAAGAATGGTTTTTACCTTCCTTCCACCTTCTCATATAACATTAGTGATTCCCTGTGGAAGACACAATTTGGAAACTAGTTGGCAGTGTAATCTGAGAAGTATATTTTGAAATATCCAGCTTGGTGGTATGGAGGAAAATAAGGAAGTGTTATTGGAGGGAAGTAAGAGTACAATTTTACTCAAAGAATAAATGAGTCATCGTAGAATACTGAACCACAGATATTCAAATGTGTTACAAAGATTCAATAACTAATAAATGTACCTGCATTATAAAATACCAACATGTAAATAAATAAATTGGGAGAAGGACCTGGCAACCCACTCCCAAAAATCAATCTGCCATTGAGGACTCTATGAATAGCAGAAAAGCACTGACAATACTGTTTCACCTGTTTTACATAGGGTCACTATGAGTCAGATACCGACTCGACAACACCTAACAACAACAACAAAATGCAAATAGGATAGAAGAAAAAATATGAAATAAATACTACAGCATGCAGGAATTTAATAGGTGACACAAAACATTATAAGATAGTAGGTTGAGATGATTGAGAAATAGCAAATTATCTCAATATAGTCCTAATATAAATTTAGATCCTTATGCTGGCTAATTTCATATATCAGCGTGGCCAGATTTTGATGCCCGCTTTGGTTAAATTTGGTCAAATACTAGTTACATGTTGCGATAAAAACATTTGTGGATGTGATTAGCATTGACTATCAGATGACTTTAAGTGAAACAGATGACTATAATGTGGGTGGACTTTAATCAAACAGTGGAAGGCTTTAAAAAAATACTGTGCTTTTCTAAATTAGAAGCAAATCTGCCTCAAGACTGCTGCATAGAAACTGAGCTGACTTTCCAGCCTGCCAGCCACCTACAAATATTATACTTGCCAGCCTCAACCATTGCAAGAGCCATTTCCTGAAAATAAATTATCCCATTGTATCTCTCTCATTCTTTCTGTCTCTCTCTGTGTTTTTCAGTCTTTCTACCAGTCTTTCTCTTTCTGTTGTTCTGTCTCTGTCTAAGTCCCTCTCTGTTTATATATCTTTTTGATGTTGTGTCTCTGGAAAACACTAATAGCCATCCCCACAATATACACAAACTGAAAGGCAATTGCAGCTGGATTAAAGAGTTACATGTAAAATGTTGAAGTTATAAAACAATTATAAGTATACTATTTCATATATAATAAGTCTCAATGTGGCTTTAATGCATTGAAGAAATCACAAGTGAAAAGATTAATACTCTTGATTAAATTTTAAAAAAAGTAGGGTGTGCATGAGTAATCATAATGAATATCATAAAGCTAATGGAAACTGTTGTTAGGTGCCGTGGAGTCGGTATCTGACTCATTGCGACACTATGAACAATAGGCAAAACACTGTTCTCAGTGCTTCTCTGCTGTTCACAGGGTTTTCAATGGCAGATTGATTTTTGGCAGTGGGTTGCTGACTCCTTCTTCCAAGCCTACAATATCTGATGTTCCCAGGCTGTTGGTCTCCCATCCAAGTACTAACCAGACCCAACCTTGCTTAGCTTCCGAGATCTGATGCCACAGTGCTAAGGCTGTAAGCGCAATGGAAACTGGATTAAAAAAAAAATACCAAAATAATTAGTATACTTAAAATATTAAAAACTAAAAGTTGTCAGAAAAAAATACCGTATACTAGTTGAAAAGATGGCTTAAGGACATATACAAAAGTATGAAGATAAACTGATAATAAAGACATAATTAAACTATTACTGAAGCAATTGTATGATTTTTTTTCTTTTTTGAGGTACTGGGGATACCCAGGGCCTCCTGGTTGCATGCTTTGCAAGTGCTACACCACTGAGTTGCACCCCAGCCTTTTTTTTTTTTTTTTTTTTTTTTTTTTTTTTTTTTTTTTTTTGCTTTTCTGAGACAGGGTCTCTCTAAATTACATAGACTCCCTGTTGTCTTGAATTTGTGATCCTCCTGCCTCTGCCTCCCAAGTCAGTGGGATTATAGGCATGTGCCACTGCACATGGCTACAATGATATGAATTATTACAACCTTGAAATATGCTATTGTTTGAGTTTTAAATGAATGCCAGTTTCTGAAAAGCCATTTGGTAGTATGTATTGAGGGCCAGTGACACAGTAATTCTATTTTTAGAAATGTATCCTATGGAAACACAAAGATATAGACAAATATTTACATATAATGATATTCATGGTAGAATTATTTATAATAGTAGAAAATTGGAAGCAACTTGAAATAATGAACATGAAGATTGTTAAATAAATCATTCTATGTTCCAGTAAGAGAATATTATAAAGGCATTAAAACTCATAGTTTAAGAAATATGTTATGATATGAGAAATGCACAAATTATAATGTTAATTGAAATTTTTTCTTGAAAAATGATTTGGTAGCTCTCTGTATGAGGATTATGATTTAAGCTAACACTTTTTTTATTGTTTGTTTGTGACAAGGTCTTGCTCTGCAACCCAGGCTGGCCTTGAACTTGAGGTCCTCCTATAGGAGATTCTGCTAAAACATTTAATTGCCATTCACCCCATATTCCCATTGAAATTGACAAAGAATAAAACTGAGTAATAATTTATTCCAGTATTATAAAATAGAAAACAGAAGTAAAAAAGTAAGTCCTGTGTAGGAGGACATAAACATTCACCATGTGAAACTCAAGAATTTTTTTCTTCATTTTTACTATATTTAGTTTAGATTTCCTAATGGCATAATGCATGGGGATGGAGGTCACATCCTTGACTAGGATGGGATGTAAACATATCTCCAGAATTAAAAAAAACAGTGTTTTTCTAAAATGGGTGCACTCTCTGATCTGAAAGTAGTGGGGCGTGGTTTCTTCTTCATTACTCTTGGGTACAGATTGATCTGTAGTTTTCTTCTTCCTGAATGTCTTCCATGAGTTAATGAAAGAAAGTAGACAATAAGGAAGACATGAGCTGGACAAGGAGGAAAAAGAGTGTAGGGCACAGCTATGTTAATTGGAATTTAATCCAAGGTAGAAATTTTGTGAGCTAGGCTGTTTTGTGGAAACTTCTTTTGTTTGTAGTTTAGAGCCCAGAATCAAGTAAGTCTCCAAATGATCTATGTTTTTGCAGTTATAACTTCCCTACCTTGTCTCTCCCAGCTAAACCCATATTTGGACAATGAAGAAAAACCAGCTAAGAGAACAGGAGGAAGCACTTATGGGGAAATAAGCAGCCCCACAACTTGCTTTCATGCCCCCAAATGGTCAATGGGTCCTCTAAAGAAAGGTATCAGTGCTTGGACTCTTCTTCCCTTTCCAGTTCCTTGGAAATTGGTCTTATCCTATGAGCAATACATCATTCACTTACTGAATCATTCTGTATGTGCTATCACTCTGCTAGACATTGTATACGTTATTAATAAAACATACAGAAATCCTGCTCTCCAAGCCACTACGGGTTTAGATGAGGAGCAAATAGACTGGGTGATAATAGAAGTATGAAATAACTTCAGAACATTATACAGAATCTGTAAACTACTTTAAAGTCACTTAGATTTTATTGTAAACATAGGAATGAATTGCCTTAATAGAGTTTATTCAGTGGAGCATGAAGAGATTTGCATTGTGAAAATACTCCTCAAACTGCTTGCTGTACAGACAACAGGTTGAATTGTGGTAAAATGAAAGTGATAAATATTGAAAAAATTATAGTATCTAGATGAGACATGGTAGTGACTTGATTTAGGGAAATGGCAGTCAAATGGAAAGCAATAGAAGCTTTCATACAGGTATATTCTAAATAGAATTATCAGGAATTGGTGATAGGGTAAATGTGGGAAGAAAAAGAAGAAGAAGTGAAAGATGTCTTCCAGGATTCTAATTTATGTACCTGAGTAGAATTTGAAAATTTTAAATGAAAAAGAAAGATTGGTAGAGGAATAGAATGTGATATAGATAATATTTCATGAGAACTGTGTTAAAAATGAGGTATCTAAGTGCACATATAAAAGCTAATTGTATATTAAGCCAGAAAAGAGATTAGAATTGGAGAGAAAATTTGTCAGGCTGTAGTCATATAGCTGGTATTTAAAGCCATAAGCATAGATGAGATCACACAGTGAGAGACTACATTAAGAAAGTATATATTATCCCCCCTCCCTTATAAAAAGCTTAGAGCCTTAAGATTTCTCCAATCATACAAAACACTAATGCTCTAATTCTTTGTGATAATATCAACTGAGGAAGAGTGGTATAATTCAAGCATCTTTCCTTAAACAACATTTATTAATTTTGTTTCTCAGATTCTCTCTGCACTTAATTCCATGTATTTACTTCAGAATTGACAGAAATATTTTATAGTCTTTTACTACTGTAAGATTCCTTTAAGTTTTCCTGGTACTTTCAAAATTTTTGTTCAAAGTATTTTCAGTTTATGTTATGTTGCCCCAAAGTAGTTGTACCTATTTTGTTCTCTCCCCTACTTGATTACAGTCCCTACACCCACCCATGCGTTGGATTCTTACCTCCATTTTCTGAGAGACTTCCATCAAACATCCGAGTTCTTTTCTTTACCTTCAAGTTCTCTCCACTTCAACATTTAAGCATTGTCAATTGGATTTTGTCCTCAAAAACATTCAAGTTGAAAATAAACTTCTCCTACTATGTGTATATCTCATTCCTGCTACTGAATGAATGAAGCTCTTCTTTCACAGACATAATGATCGCCTCTAACATTCCATCTCTTCCTTTTGCTCTTGCCACCGTAGTAAATTGTGTTTGCAATGTCAACTCTAATATTGTAGTTCAAAAATTCACTGTACACTTATCTTACTTGACATCTCTGAGCCAGTTCATATCTTCTCACTCATCCACTGCCTTGGTTTGAATTCTATTAATATGTTAATGACTACCAACTCTGTTCTTCCTGCTCAATCTCTCCTGAATTTCAGTCACATATATTTAGGGAAAATGCACAGTCTTTTCCATGTGATTGGATACTTTAATTAAAGATGGATAAAGGTCATCATTAGAGCCCTATGTCTACCTTGCCATCCTGCCTGGAAGCCAAGAGGATCAGTAAGAAACTTTAAAACCTATAATATGCAAGTAACATTAGACAGATACTGGTATTGATTCATTTTTATATATTTTGTACTATAGATGTTACATAAGATATTTATCAATGATATTTATCAATGAGGATAAAGATGGCCTAAGTGATAGGCTTGAAATAATGTTCTTGTGAGGTAGCTCTGGGTTATTATAGCAACTAATACTCTTTTCCATTATGATATTTTGATAGAGATATTTAGGTAAATTTAAAGTTTTCTTGGATTAATGGTTTGGAAGTAGCTGATAATTGTCATGCTGCCTGGTTTATTTATTATTTGATGATAGTGACATCAAAGTGACATGTAATTCAGTAGTTTCTCCATGTACAGTGACTGTTAGTTTCTCTTTGCAGTCTTTTTATAGTATATCTTGCAGAATGCATGACCATTTTCCTTTATTTTACTCATAAGTTTTAAATCCATGCAGTAAACTTCGAGATTGTGTGTCCCCAAAGAAATCTGAAAATTAAAAAAATACATGAATTCAGCTATCACTGTTTGAAAGGAGGTCTTATTTTCCATCTGAAATCATAAATCTTTGTATTAGATGTATTAAATGTGAGAATAATCACATTTCTCTTCAATTCTACCCAACTCTTTGCTTTTGATAGCTCATGTTTTGACTACCCTGTAGTTTTTGTTATGGTTTCTCATACTTCTGATTTTTAGTGCATACCCAAGTTTGTGCTTACTATTCTTTTAATTTTAATAT